>PVIU01035707.1:0-10041 GCA_004026605.1 Ondatra zibethicus | reverse complement strand
TTAGTTTATCTAAAGTGACAGGTGATGGGTGGTTTAGAAGGACAGAGGCAATAATTTGGATTTTTATATTCAATTCCATGGTTCAACAGTGAAGTAGCTGTGATGCCCAGACTTCCTATCATACACTAGACCTCAGCTTCCTGAGCTCTAAAACAGGTGTTACAGGCCCCATCCTTGTGCTTGTGGTAATGCAGCTATCGTAAGCACTATCATATATGTGTATATATATATATATATACATATCATATGCTCACATGCACACATTTACATGGATCATAATAAAATATTGTAGACAACCTTGTAGGAATCTGAACGTAACAGCTATTAATGCAGTATATATTCTCAATATTATAATTGTTTTCAAAAGTTCTTTGCAATGGGAATCATTTGCCTTTTCCTGCTACCCAGCCTTAAGCCTATAAATTTTACTGATGTATTTAAAGAGTCAGAGACTGGGGATGTGGCTCAGTCATAGAGCACTTGTTGAGGATGCATAGGGACCTTGGTTTCATGCTCATCTAAAGGAATCGGAGATAAGTCATATTGGTTAAAGTTTTGCTTAATTAGGATACAGGATTGTTTAGAAAATGAATTTTGATTAAAAACTCAGAACAATAGTCTATGGACATTTTGCCAGTTCTTGAGTGCTTTTGTCAACACAGTGAGAAATACAGGGGTTTGAGATGGATCAGCAGATAAAAAGAGATTGCTGTGAATGCCCAATGTCTTGAGTTCAGTATCCAAAACCCACGAAAAGATGGATGAAGAGAATAAGTCCAAAACACCTGTACTCTGGCTTCCACATGAGCACCATGGCACATGTAGCTCCCCATACACAAAGCACACATACCTCCCACACGCAGCACACATACCCACCCCACACACACAGCACACATACCCACCCCACACACAGCACACATAGTCTCCCCCACATACAACATACATACCCACCCCACACATAACACACACACAACATACATACCCCCCACAACACACATACACTTTCCCACACCCACTACACAAACACACAGCATACACACCCCATAAGACACCTAGGCTTATTCTCACATCCACAGCATACATACATGCCCAAACACCACACACACACACACACACACACACATGCAAATAAAAATTTTAAATAATTTGAAGCAATAAAATGTTTATAAGCCATTAATTCTTTTAGAAATTAAGTGAATCTCTCACTTTAAATCTTGGTACTAGTTTTCAAATCTTATATATATAAGAAACAATATTTTGGGGCTGGAGGGATGGCTCAGCATTTAAGAGCACTGACTGCTCTTCCAGAAGTCCTGAGTTCAAGTCCCAGCAACCACATGGTGGCTCACAACCATCTACAGTAGAACATAATGCCCTTTAAAAAAAAAAAGAAAAAAATAGAAACAATATTTCATTGTCTTGTGATACTTTTGCTAGTGCAAATATTATTATACAAACTTGCTATGTGTTTTGTAGGTATAATGTATGCTATTATATGTTTCTCATTCTCATAATCTTATAAAACATTACAAGGAACAACAAAAACATAATTTTATTTAGTTCTCTGCTAGAAGCACTTAGAAGCAGTCATCTTTTCACCTGGGAGTTAGATAATTCAGGTGACCTTTTTCTAGTCCATTCAATCTTTATTCTATAGTTAATTTTTCTTTCCTTTTTCTTTCTTTCTTTTTTTTTTGGGGGGGGGGCATAAGGTTTCTCTGTGTAACCCTGGCTGTCCTGAAACTCACTCTGTAGACCACACTGCCTCCAACTCAGAGGCCTCTGCTTCCTGAGTGCCGGGGTTAAAGGCATGCGCCACCACTACCTGACCTATATTTATTTTCTTTGTAATGCCAACTAAGTATCAGTATTCACCAACTAAGTCTTCCTATTTTGTCTTGTTTGGCTTTTTCTCCTGTTGTTTCGTCATGCATCTTTTAGTCACGTGGTCTTTTATGGCGCGTACCTCTCTGTCTCACAATATATGTTTGTTTTGTAGCCACAAGTAGAAACATTACGGGCCTGGCGCAGCTCCCCTCCCCTCCCTCACTGTTGGCTGATGTTAGCTGTCTCTCCCCCTAGCAGTTATTATCTCAGGGTTCTGATTGACAGAAGCAACGTATAGTAGGAAAGACTCACTTTGAGTTACGACTTCGGAAGTTTTGGTCTAGGTAGGATAGAATTCACGGAGGTGGGGGGGCACAGGCAGAAGTTACTGACTTCTCCGTGCCCTAGGAAGCGGAGAGCAAGATGGACTCAGGGAAGGAACTGACTCTGCCATCCAAGCCGCTCCTCCCAAATGCTCCACATGCTGAGATGCAATGCGAAAACACGAGCCCATGGGGAAATTTTAATTCAGAACAAATGCCCCTGTCCTGGGGTCACCTGGCTGATGACATCGTTAAAATGGTGCACACGGAAGCTCACGGCTGCATTTCTCATGGTCATCTCAGGCAGTGGCACTGGGGACACCTATCTAAGTTAGACCCTGATTATTCAAAACTTGTAGCCCTCCCCTCTTGTATTGATCTGATTTCCTTTCTTCTCTGGCTCTTCATGCCTGAAAATATTGCCATTGTTTTCAGCACCAAGCTGTTCAAAAAAGTTTTGAAACAACTGTTTCTGTTGGCTGATTTATACAATTTATTATTAGTGTAACATGGACACCAAGGTCCCTTTGATGTTCTTTAAGGCAGATGCCTTCACTGGAATTTACATAATCTTTCTGCATTGCTTTCTGCATCCTTGGATGTCTCCCAGGCTGAGAGTTCTTCCATCGAATTCACCGACTAGTCTAGACTTATGGGTGTTCTTTTCTCTTCGGTCTGATCTCAGCCCCTTGTGCTTGGTCCTCATCCATTACCAACCCCATCAATTTCTGTCCATTAATTATTCTCATGGTCACTTCCATCTCCTTGGTCCTGAATGGTCTCTGACCTTTAAGCTAGTTCATCTTTGTGCCTCTTCTGCTCTGTGTGGAAAAACTTACTGAAGACAAGGCTGAGAAAAATTGCTAATGCTCTCCTCCATATTTAAAGAGTCACAGTAATGTCACACGGATAGCACCTCTTCCACATTTTACTTTGCAAACACAGTGTTTCCTCCCCATTTCTTAGCTATTTGGTTTCTGCATTTTGTTCCACTGACTGACTGTCATTTACTTGTTGGGGGAAGTAGTTTAAGGTGTGTTGCTTTTGTTTATGCTGCATCTGTTAAACTCTGTGAAGCTGTGATTCTTTGCCTGACTAAAACACCTAATGGTCTAATAGAGCTGAACAGCCAACAGTAAGGTAGGAATAAGGCTAGGCAGGGCTGGCAGGCAGAGAGTATAAATAGAAGAAATAAGGAAGAAGAGGGAACAATGAGAGGACAAGGGAGGGGGACATTAGAGGACAGTCACCCAGCTGCACAGCAGGCACAGAGTAAGAAGGAAAGAAAAGGGTATACAGAACTAGAGAAAGATAAAAACCCAAAGCCAAAAGGTAGTCGGGATAATTTAAGGAAATCTGGCAAGAAATAAGTAAAGCTAAGGCCAGGCATTCATAACTAAGAATAGGCTTCTGTGTGTGATTTATTAGGGAGCTGGGTGGTGGGTCCCCCAAAAAGCCAAAAGGGTGAAACATTCTACATTTACTCCTCTGCTCAGACCTACGTCCCTGGAAGATTTTCTCCCAACCTCAATTCCTTCCTTACTCAGATGAAGTTATTTGACCATCAATTACCCTCAGATCTTCATCGTATGGTTCTAAGTGTTCCGCATGTCCAGCTCTTTTGCTTCTATTACAAATTATTCAAAAATACCTGCAAAATGCATCTCTAAATAGAATTCACCTAAACTTAAACCGGAACAGCCAAGTCCCTATCAGTACCTTTATTTGGGTTTGCTACATATAACTAAAACTCAGGAAATTCAAATATTCCATCTCTACCATTGCCTAGAAAAATCTCACTAGTCATGAGTCTACAGTCCTAAATATGTTACCCGTCTCTGTATTTGTTATAGAATAAGATATTTACTGGGGAGAAATAACCGTTATATTTTTGCTGTTTTAAAAAATCTTAAATGCAAGATTATTTCAATTACTTCAAGGTTAAAAAAAAGAAAGGAAAGTGAGATAACATAGTGATGTCTTAGAAGATCTGTCATCCAGTGAAAGAACTGGAGAGGGCAGTAGCCGTATAAAATAATTAAATGGCATTAGAAAAACTAGAATTGACACAGCCAATAAGCAATGTGATGTGCAAACAAATAATGCTTTTACAGAATATTTGAGGTTAATTCAATTCTCAGGAGATAAAAATATTGAAGGACAAAATAGAGGCTCCTTTTTAACTAATGAGGAGCATCAGTGGGCTGGCTGTTAGGATCCAGAAAGTATAGTGAAAGGAACAAAATAATTTGTATGACTGTGTCCGTATGTACCTAAGTATGTTCTTTTTTTAATTTCACAGATAAATTTATAATTCCACATTGTACATTTAGAAAAGATTCATGAAAAAAATAAAGAAACAGTATGGTTATATTATTACCTTTTGCAATATGGGTAAGTGGTGTGGTAATTACTAATAACTAATAACATTTATCATGAAAACAGCAAAATTTATCAGTGCTTATTTGGTTCTAGAACTAAGCTATATATGGACAGGGGTCATCTTGTTGCAGATATAAGACATAAGTATTAATAGTTACATTCTCCAGAGAAATGAACTGCGAAACAGAATTAACAGATTGCTTTATTTTCCTAAAACCATGAATTAGAGATAGAAGGAAATGAAACATATTTTGACCTCAAACAGTAATGGAGACCATTTTATGGTGGCTTTCTAGTTACAGCAACCAACAGTTAGGAACTAAGCCATCTCCTTATTATGCCTTGTTTCTAAATACTATGTCATGTATAGTAGAATATATATTATATGCTTATACATCTTATATACATATACATATATGAATGAACAAGAGAGAAAGAGGGGTTGTGATGTCAGATAAATTCATCCAGGAGAAAAGTCATAGTGAATACACTGTGTGATATCTTTACCTAAGACTCAGAAGGAGACTGGCTAATGCATTTTTCTTGAAAAATGTACTTGATAAAATAGTTCCGGAGTTCAGCAGAAATGGATTAAATACATTCAGGTTTGACGAAGTCATACTCAGGAAGTTTAGCAGCAGAAGCAGTCTCCGTTTGCATGTGGGCAAGTTCCTTATCTTGTCTTCCGTGTGTTCATCCATAAAATAAAAGGGTAAGCTCACCCTTGCCTTCGAGTGGTCAGGACATTTATGTAAGATCATTTATAACATGACATGGAGAAGGGGCACCGTAGAGATGAAAGTTTCATTTTATATTCTTAGATCTCAACATCTAAAAGAAGCTGTTTTGCAAGAAACAAAATTGTATGGTGAAGATTCGAGAGAAGAACCATGCGTGGATGGAGAAACGCATCCTGGAAAGCCGCACGTGCGTCAAGTTGGGAGCTTAGAAAGAATGTCTAGAATGAGCTGAGGAATGGCCGTGCAATATTCTCTCAGATGTGTATTTAAGGAAAGAAAGGGCGAATGCCTCCTCTCAGTGGGTATCTCTTTGATTGCCCCAGTACGCAGACTCACACAGAGGCCTGTCTAGATGTGTTCCCTGATTTCCCAGAAGGGTCTCACTGTTTTTACACCATGAAGGTTGCGCATCTCCATGTCCTGGAGGCAAATTCATGTAGCAGCGGCCTCAGCAGAAGTTAACAGTGACCCAGAGAGTGTCTTCAAAGAGCAGCCCATGGAGATGAAGAAGAGCAAATTACAGATTCTAGAACACATGGTGGTACCGCCTAGGGACTTCTTAAGTATAGGTCAAGGTCCCACTGTTATGCAGGTAGGGGTTAATGAGCTAGCAAATTAGGATATTAATATTAATGGTGCATTCTTAGTACCCACAGGCTAATGAAGTCCAGGGTCATTTGGGTTATTTTAACATCAAACAAAGTAGAATTGTAAGCCAAAAGCATTTACCAGGATAAAGAGAACAATTTCACTGATTAAAGAAGAAAATAAATTCTATAGCTATTGCCTAAGATTTACAACATAGTATCAAAATATAAAAAGTTAATCATGACTATAACTATAAGGGAGAAATGACAAAACCCAGAATAACAGCGTTTTTCATAACTTGACAGAGAAAATGATACACTTTAAATCATTTTAGAGAATCTGAGTAATATAACAAATGAATTGTGTAGCAATGAATTCTGAAGAACTCTCCCTTTTGCTGTATTTGAAAAATATTAATAAATTGATATAGATTCCAGAAAATAAGAGACTCTCCAAAACAAAATGTATAGGCTATACTTATTAGGAAATCAATTGTATAGAAATTTAGTAATGAAAGACTTCAACATTTTCTAGCTGTATGTATATTAGGAATATTTAAAGTAATAGTAGTAATGGTACTACATATTAAAATCTTAATAGAAACATGTACAAAAAGTCCCTGAGTGTTTCTAGTACTTAGATAATTAAAGAAAATTCGTTAAAACATTTTAATAAAAATTAAATGGTAATGGCAAAAATATTTTTTAATAATTATTGTATGATAACTGATGCAGAAGTACTAGGGCATATATTTTGAGAACAAAACCAGAGAAGGTAAATGTATGTTATTGACACATGAAGCAGAGAAAAGACAGACATGGGACAATATATGTCAGTGGCCAAGAGGATTTTAAAGTGGCCACAGGATTATAACTTAGTAAATACAAAAGTCTTCCAGAATAAACCATCTCATATTAAAATGCATTCTGATATTCTAAGAAATAGTAAGAAATAAGCTATGGCTGAGAAAAAATTAGTGAAATGTTCCTGTTGCCGAAAAAAACATTTGCCATTTGCTTTCAGGCAAATTGTTAAAATGCTGAACTGAAATCATTTTGTTGTGACTCTGAAGTTTCTTGCTGTATGAATCAATATAACGACATGAATGTGGTGATTTGAAAACTATAATTTATAGTATTAGAATTTCCAGGACAACATTAAAATGATAAAACAGGAATATTCATTTACTAAAATATCCATAAAAGCTAAAGTAGAAAATTGTGTGTACCACCTGTTAAAAATGAATAATAAAAAGTCATGATCTAGTATAGTTTGTGACTATACTATATGTCTAGTCATATTATATATGACATATTATATATGTCTATTAACATAAATAATCATTTTAGTCACAGCCTGGCTTTGAACTTGTGATCTTTCTGCCTCAGCCTACCAAGCAGCTGGGATGATAAACATAATCTGTAATACATCATAATGTAGTAAACTATCATTTCTTATTATGTCATTGCACATCCCGAATATATTAAGCACTATTTTTCAAATCAATGATTTATTGTAGAGTTAAATCTATATGTATCCCATTAAAGTGAAATGATCAATCTTGGTAGTCTTTAAATAATTTGAAAATATCATAAAAATAAAATATGAGGACATACAAATAAAAAAACAACATGAGGAACAGAAAGGATAGAAACAAATGACTAAGGTTTCTCTTCATATGTACAAATACTTAGTGTTCAGAAAATAAAAAGTAAAATAATAATAGACATGTGTGCTGGCAGTTTTCTGTCAACTTGACACAAGCTAGAGTCATTTTGGAAGAGGGAACCTCAGTTGGGAAAATGTCCTCACTAGATTGGCCAATGGCCAGTCTGTGATGTGTTTTTAATTGATGGCTGATGTGACAGTACTCAGACCACTGCATGTGGTTCCACTCCTGGGCTGGTGGTCCTGGGTGCTCTAACAAATCAGACCAAGCAAGCCAGAGGAGGAATCCTGTAAGCAGCCTTCCTCTATGTCTGTGCTCCTCATGCTTCCTAATGCTGTGACCCTTTAATACAGTTCCTCATGTTACAGTGAACCCCAACCATAAAGTTATTTTTGTTGCCACTTCATAACTGTAATTTTGCTACTATTCTGAATTGCAATGCAAATATCTGTGTTTTCCTGGTGGTTTTAGATGACCCCCATGGAAGGGTCCTCCTATCCCTTAAGGGGTTGAAACCCACAGGTTGAGAAAGGCTGGTCTTCGGCTTCTGCTTCAGTTCCTGTCTTCCGACTCCCCCAACTCCCTTTGATGATGGAATGTCAATGTGGGTGCTTAAATAAAATAGACCCTTTTCTTCTCGAGGTGTTTTATCAAGGCAACTGAAAACCTAATTAACACAATATGACTGTTTCTTTAAAAATGGACAAATGCTATTAAAATAAGCAATTCACAAAAGAAATGCTAATATTCAGTAGACTATGAAAAGACACAACTCACGTGGTTATCAAAAACAAACAAACAAAAACAACAGTTGCCTTTTATAGTTCTCTGAGTAGGAAACTAAAAGTATAGAACAAGTCTACAAAGTCAGCCTAGATACAGCTTCTCTTTACAGGGAGTAACTCAGATTCTAAGAATTTATCCTGAGGAAGTTTCATGAATATAGGCAGGGATTTATCCAGAGTTATTTTCTCAGTTATTTAATCAAGAAGATGCAATGAGGTCTCACAGGTGAGGCACAAGCGGACTCAGTTCTGTCTCACATGACTTTGTAATCTGCAGCCTTTACTATACCTTACTGCTTCAGCTAAGCAAATACTCCTTGTATTTGTCTTGCAGTCTCTCTTCTTCTGGGAGTGGTTTCCACAGCCTCACCTGCCACATTCCAGTTACAGCAGAACTACATTCAGCATGACAGTCAATGTTTACTCAGGTAAGTGTTAAGTGTAGACACAATGTTTAGTGCCTCTTATGCACTCTATGATTTAATTGATAAAAACAACTCTATGTAGGGCCATAGAGATTGCTCAATGGTTAAATTAAAAGATAAAAATAAATATTTGAAAAAAAGATTATGTGGTATGTATTTTGCGTGCGTGCGTGCGTGCGTGCGTGCGCGTGTGTGTGTGTGTGTGTGTGTGTGTGTGTGTGCGTGTGTAAGCCATCAGAGGGCATCTTATTCCCTGGAACTGCATCTTCACGTGGTTGTAAGCTGCTTGACATGGGTGTGTGAATGAACTTGAGTCCCCTGAAGGAGCAGTGAGCCCTCTTAACTGCTAAACTCTGTCTCCAGCCTTCCTTGGTATTTCTGCTATCCTTGATTTGAAGATAGATAAGTCAGTCAAACCAAGGTTACCTAGAAGCCACAGCACAGTCCTTGCTACTCCACCTCATCCTCTCAGGCTAAGGCAAGTGTGGTCACTATTTGTGTACACAGTTTATCAAAGGATTTAAATGTTTGAGGTCACCCAGTGGTGTTATAAACGTAACCCAGAGTCCCTAGACAAACACTTTATAGTCCTTGAAAAAAACATAAACACAAAACCCCAGTGAAGACCCATCCTAAAGCACCTGGCCTAGTGATATTCGTAGACAATGTGCAACATATTCATCCCAAGTGTGCATGCAACGTTCAGCAAGGTAGACAATGTTTTAGATCACAAGACAGATTTCGCCTCAGATAAAATCACAACAAATTAATTTTCTCCAAATACTATAGAAACTAGCTGTAAATTAAAATGATATTTGCAAACTTTTTAAAAAAAGATAAATGGAAAAACTTCACAATATAAAAATTAAGCTGTATATGTCCAAATAATACTCACAGGTACAAGAAAATCATCATGTGTCAATCAAAATACATCATTGTTAACAAAAATGAGTACGGAATGTCCTGGTTGGTTTTATGTCAACTTGATACAAGTTAGAGTCATCAGAGGAAGGAGCCTCAGTTGAGGAAATGCCTACATGAGATCCAGCTGTAGGACCTTTTCTCTGTTAGTAATCAATGTGGGAGGGCCCAGGCCATGCAGGGTGGTGCCACCCCTCGGCTTCTGGTCCTGGATTCTATAAGAAGGTAGGTAGGCTAAGAAAGCCAGTGGAAGCAAGCCAGTGAGGGGTTTCCCTCCATGTCCCCTGCATCAGCTCCTGTGTCCAGTATCCTGCCATCTGAGTTCCTGTCCTGACTTCCTTCAATAATGAACAGCAATGTGGAAGTAGAGGCTGAATAAAC
>PVIU01035706.1:0-10043 GCA_004026605.1 Ondatra zibethicus | reverse complement strand
GAGGATTGACAGAGTAAAGATGAAAAGCCATGAACCCAAGCTGCAAAAACACTAATAAAAAGCTGTAATATACTTGAGAAGCCAATGTAGCTCATAAGCTGTGCCCTTGAGGTAAGGTTACTTCATTAACACTTGAAAAACAAGGACATTTTCAGAGTACCAGGTCTAATTAGTTGTGTTTGTTTATAGAGGGTTTCCTATAGCTCAGACTGCCCTCTAGCTTCCTATGTAGCAAGGATAACTGTGGACTTCTGATTCATCTGCTGCCACCCAAGTGCTATGCACCACCATGGTTTTCACACTTTTATTTCAGCAATGTCTTGAGTGCAATGCTGCCTTGCTGTCTAGAGCTACAAGGGTTGGGTGTGTGTGGAAACCTAGGGAGAAGACATCAGATAACCTTGATTCAGGCATGGCTTACAGTCACTGCTGGCAGCGAATTCAATGTTAATGAATCCATTGCATTAAGCAGAAACAAACACAAAGGTTATCTATTGATCTATGGCAAAAAATATAATGAGAGGTTTACAGAATTCTAACCCTGTATGGTTAGAATAATAGGATTCAGTATTCACGTCAATTTACACTGAGAATTGCAGGGTATGGTGGCATATGCTTTTAATCCCAGAACGTTGGAGGCAGAGGCAGATGGATCTATAAGTTCAAGTCTAGCATGGTCAACATAGCAAGTTCTAGGCCAGCCAAGGCTACATAGGAAGGCATACAAAGATACTGTATCTTAGGTAGTTCTCCTCATACCTACAATTACATATACTTACAGGTCTCCTAACTACATTTAGCCTCTCTGCCTTATTAAACAAATCCTTTTTCAGTTAAAAAATCATTACTGGCATGGTGGTATATGCCATTAAATCAAGCTATCAGGAGGCAGAGACAGGTGAATCTCTGTGAGTTTGAGGATAGACTGGTCTACATAGACACTGCAGGACACCCAGGGTTGCAAAGAGAAACCTTGTCTCAAAAAAGAATATTAGCTGGTGATGGGGACACATGCCTTTAATCCGAGCAGAGGTCGGTGGATCTCTGTGAGTTAAAGGTGAACCTGATCTACAGCATGAGTTCCAGGACAGGTTCCAAAAGTACACAGAGAAACCCAGTCCCGAAGTAATTAAAAAAAAAGTTAAACGTCAGTTTTCTAAACATCTAAACATCTATTTTGTCCTAGATGCTTAGTTACATAGTGTGCTATTTTTAAAATACTGTCCCAAGTATAGGAAAGTATAACTGAGATTGAAAAAACAAAAAATTACTACTATCAGACACTTAATTCAGAATGTCACCTCAGGAATAGCAGTGCTTCATCCAGGGTGCGAACAACTGACTGACTTGCAGACATCTCATACATATACTAGAGCACACCAGGTAAACCCATGACATTAAATATTGATGGTTGAAAACCTACCTACCAGAACCCTTCTGAGTGAATACAGACCACTGTTTCAATCTGAAAGGACAAATCCACTAATGTGGTCTTCCTTCTGCAACCAACTGCATCAAGGAGCATCCTTAGTTAAGATGAAGAGCAAATGAGATCGTTCTTAGCCAGGCACTCAACAGACTTGGTCTGATAATGCTAGTCCAGTCCCAAGCTCAGCACAGTGCCTTAAAGTTTAACATGGAATACTGAAGGAGGCAATTCCAACATGGCCCTCTCAAAATGTGGCTGAAGATGTCAAATACTTTTAGCCTGAAGGTTATGTTTTGGAGGATAGAAATTTGCCCCAACAGTGGCTCAGTAAAATCTTCAATTGCAAGAACAAACTAAATTTAAACTGCTACTATGGTTTCTAAAAGAGGAAAATAATGTGAATGCTGCCCCAGAAGACACATCAAAGTATTGGCAGACCGGGAACAGGAGCTAGTAGCTGGATTTCAAGTGTTTTTTGATATTTTCTGTCTCATACATGCTATCTTAAGTAGTTGGAAACTAGATCTCTATTGTATGCTACCCCAGAACTTCCTTATTATACCTATGTTTGTGCAGAATATGGTAGGAGAGAAAGAACAATGTCTATTTCTATTTCTTACCAAAAGAAATTAGTAAATGATACAGCTTTCTGTATTTATAAAAACACAATGAAGGTAACCTACTGGTTGCAAGCAGATACAGCAAGGGGCAGTCTAGTCTGTCTTAATTTTAAATTGAAAATGGAGGTATGAAAAAAATCAATGCCCCCATCCTGGTTACTGTAATGCTCAGTGATTTGTGGAAATCCTGTGTGTCAAGTGGTGATACTCAAAATATGAGAATTATTAACAAGTCTGAATAACTGAGTTGTATGGAAACGAGGTCAGAGCGCTAACAAAATTAAGCAAGTGCTTGAAGAGACGACAAGTGCCAAAGAAATAACTGAGGAAACTGACAGCAAACTGGCCAATTTGGGATAGACGGAGACGTGAAACAATGTCGTACCAATACAAAACTTAAATACAAATACAGAATTTTACAAAAGAAAAATGATAACCCTCAAAGAACTGAGAATCAATGAAGAAACTGGCTCCATCCTAAGAAGCAGCACCCAGAACTACCAAATGGGGCGTGGTAGCTGGGCGACGACTTTAACAAGAGAACTGGGAGAACTTTCTCTCCCCTCTGCATTTGTCAAGGAAAAAACTTCCAAAAATAAAGTCCACTATTCTTTACTCAACTGATTATAATTATTATTAGGAAAAGACGTTCCTAATTTCAAAAATACATTCCTGACCAAAATACTAATTAGTCAACTCATCCTTAATTTCTCTAATCACTTACATTTCCTAATTTGAGACACGTGCCTGTTTAAGAACTATCTGAAGGTCACCTGGAAAACCAACGAACCGCGAGTGACAAGAGAAAATCACGTGAAGATGGTAAGAGCCTGAGAAACGCCAAGGCTTTTTCTCTGTGAAAAACTTTTGTTGCTTTTTCCTGATAAGAGATATTTAGCCTTGTCCTTGACAAATTAGACTAAATATATTGTGAACTATTTAAGAGTAGAGAATGCTGGGAAGTTAGTTCACAGTGGAAGAGAAAAAGGAACTCTAAAAGTAACTGTACACATCCCCAGCCAGGTAACTGTAACAACTGCACCCGCTTAAATTTCATTCACGGGTATCAAAGGAAAAGAACACACAAATTAGTAAGCTGTAAAATGTGGCTTTGTTCAAAGGTAGGATACTGTTTTTTATAAGTCTGAAGATAGGTCAAACTCTGAGGCCTCTTTAGAATTATGCCTCTTTAAAAACTCTAAAATGAACCAGCAATCCAGATGTGACAACCTATTCCGTTATAACTGCAGGCCTCAGGAGGCTGAGGGAAGACCCTCTTGAGATAAAGTAGAGTTCCAGGCCAGCCTGGGATTAAGTGAGACCCTGTCTTAAACAGCAACACACATGAGCAAACCAAATATTGGAAAGGGTAGTTTGAAGCAATATAGAAAAGAAACCCAAATATGCAGACATTCAAGTTCCTTATATAAAAGGATATAGTATTTGTTTATAATCTGTACCTATCCTCCTACATATTTTAAGCCATCTCTTGATTGATGATAATATACAATATAACTGCTACGAAATAGTTACAGGGTAATTGTTTGCCAGTCAATGAATATCTGTATGCATCTCTGCTTACTGCACACCCAAGGGTAGGACAGAAACATAGGGGATCCCTATACCAAGTACTATTCAGTTTATATATAAGAGTTTCATTTGTACAAGTTATGAGGTTGGTATGATAATTATGACAATTCAAAAGGATGGAAACTGGGGCCTGGAAAAGCCTGCGCTTCTGAACTAGTGGGTTACATGTTTCTAAGAGGGCAGAAGCCATGTTTACTCTGTGTTCCCCTACTTATCAAGGTGCCTTGTATGTACACAGCAGGAATTCAACAAAGCTGTGCTGCGGGACATTTTGGTAAAAGATGGATGGTATACACAGGAGTGATCCTGTAAAATTTCAAAGGAGCTGAAAACTATCACTTAGTAACATCTCAAAGCACCATCGAACAAAACATTACATGGTTGGTGATGCTGATGACAAGAAATCAACGCTGCCCGTCATCTGAAAGCACAGCACACTCATCAAGTATATAGCTCCTGATAACAAGACTGGTAGCAGGCAACGATGGGACCGTTTCTGTCCTTGCCAGACTGAACTTTGCAGCATTAGTTCAGTGCTCTGCTCTTTATAAAAAGGTTCCCGTGATGTAAAACAACCACCCTGTTACTGTAGCAGCGACCTTCTACATCCAATGTTTACCAGGTCTCTTGATTGGATCAGGACTCTTTGCTGAGTGACTGACCTGAACAAACTTGTACACTAAGAGCAATGATGGCCATAGCAACAAAATGGCCCAATGATGCAGTTCTCAGAATACATATCCCCATGCTTCAGTGACAGCCACAGTGTAGGAGGGTAGAGAAAACTTAATGCCCAACTCCTACTTCTCAAGTCTTTTAACTCAAGTGAGGTGAAATCCTACACTACCATTATTTAATATAAAATATAGGTGAGATGATTTGTCCCACAGGCTTACCTGCATGAAAGCATCATTCTGAACCGACTAAATCGCAACACTAGAACTTTAAAATGCCTTAGTGTAGCCCAAGATATGAGAAAAGAGATCTAGAAGTTATGAGAAATGCCAAAGATTAAGCTGGTGTTTCAGCTTATTGGCTAACGTACTGACCTTAACTCAGCACCCCTAACAAGTTCTCTAATAACCTCTTGTGTGTTTTCCTCAACAACTCTGGGAAAAGGGCTGAAACTGCGTCCCAAGCAGGCTGTCTCTCCCTATTGAGTGCTCTTCTGGGGCTGTGGCAGAACCAGTGTCTGCACCTCTCAAGAAAACTTCTTCTGAAATCATTATAAAGCAGTTTCCTCAAAGCTTAGTAGAACCAGAAGATTCTATAGAATGTTTCTTCCAAGAGGACCTTAACCTCAATCAGAAAATTTCACAAATGTTTAGAAGTCTAAAAATACCTATTAGTTGTTGGTTTTGATTCCTCTCCTGGGCCTCGATAGCACCCTGACAGAGGGCACGCTCATCTCCTATCTAACAACATTCATTATCTATTTTCAGTCACTATAACAATATACAGCAGGCAAGACACTTTGTTCTGTTTTGGTTTTGGTTTTCTTTGAGACAGGGTTTCTCTGTGTAGCCTTGTCTATCCTGAAATTTGCTCTGCATACCGATCAGACCTCTAACTCAGTGATGCCCCTGCCTCTACCTCCCAAGTGCTGGGATTAAAGGCCAGTCCACCATGCCCAGGTTAGGCACTTTGTTTCTTTAAAATGGTTATTTTGGTCAGTTTGGGAGGCTGAAAGCTCATATTTTCAGGAAGTCCCAGCAGTTTAGCTCTGGTGAGGCCCTCAATGTGGATGACTTCATGGTAAAGGTCAAGTGAGATGGGGAGGAAGGAAGAAGGGAGAGCAAAGGTGGACAGAGGCCAGAACAACGCAAGGTTAGGCTCACTCTCATAATAACAACCTGCTCTCAGAGAACTAACTCAGGGAGGCCACCAAAATCTACAAACCTAGCCACTCACCTTCCTGCAAACTCCATCTCTTTCTCAGTTTATCGAGACAGGGTTTCTCTGTGTAGCCCTGACTGTCCCTGTAGACCAGGATTGGCCTTGAACTCAGAGATCCAACTGCCCGTGGCTCCCAAATGCTGGGATTGAAGGTGTGCACCACTGCCACCTTTAAAATACAACACTAGAGTACTGCCACACTGAGAACACCTTCAAACACACAAATCTTTGGAGGATAAATCATATCTACACTACACAAAAAACCTATTCACGGAAGTCCATGGAATGTGTCTAGTAATTTCTTTTATGGAGTTTGAAATCTCCATTCTACTCTCCATAAGATGCTCTTGTACACAGTAAAGATTTGTCACTTGTATTGATCTAATAAAATGCTGATTCGTCAGTAACCAATCATGAGTCTAGGAGAGGCAAACAGACTAGGAGAATTCTGGGAAAAAGAAAGGCAAAGACACAGTCACCAACTACATACAAAGGAAGCAAGATGAGGATGACTTACAGAGAAATCGTACCAAGCCACATGGTACGTTTAATACCATGGGTTAAATTTTAAGAGCCAGTTAGTAGTAGGCTTGAGCACTAGACCAAACAATTTATAATATAAACCTCTGTATGTTTATTTGGGACTCAACAACTGCAGGACGAGGCAGGAGAGGAACTTTCATCTACAATAAGATATGACAATAATTTAAAGATAAAAATGATTTAGCAGAGTAGTTTAGTTTGTTCAGAACTCTGCAAAATACTAGACCTGATGTTTTCAAAAATCCACAAGGTATTGGTGATTTTGAGTACATCCTTATGTGATAACTAAAACTGGGGGCTTCTACAGTGACTCGTCTTATGAAGAAATAGAGTCTATAATTCTACTGTATACCATAACAGGACTATGCCTTGGATCACCTTTGCAGGATTCAGGATTTAATATTCCCATGCTCAATGCCATAAACGTCCAATAGTTCTTGGGCTAGATGTGTAGCTTGGTGGCACAGTGCATGCTTAGCCAATGGGAGCCTTATACAATGCTGAGCACATCCTCTCTCAAAATGTGTCCTTTTTTTTTTTTTGACACTGATCTGCTATTTTAGGGTAGTGGGCAATTACTGTATCTTCTAAGCATAAAGGTGTTTCATTGATTTTTTCCAATTAAAATCAATTCTACCAAAGTAAGGACTTTTCTCTAATTTAAAATTTTGGTTCACCTACGATTTGTTGTGAGAATTAGGTAACCTTTAACGATGTAACTCTTACTCAAGAAAATTGTAAGTTGTTTTCCAGTACGTTTATTCCCCGGAAACTAGCTTATCATTGCTGTCCAAAAGAAAAAGTATCACAGTCCTAATTTCAACCCAAGTCTCCTAACAACAATCTGCTTAATTTCCTTAAAGAGCCATCCTAATAAAGCTAATCCTCCCTCCCTCCCTTGGTAGCAAGTCTTGCTTTGTGTTTTTGCCAATGCTGAGATTAAGCACTCCACTATATAATACAATCCATTGATGCTACTAACACATCTTCTCTTCAATGTCCTTACATTATCTAATCTCATAGTTCTTCATGTAAGAGCACCTACAGGAAACATAATGTAAGATGTGCAATTAAAAATCAAGCTCTATTTATTTACTTATTAAGACAGGGTCTCACTGTGTAGCTCTGGCTGGCCTGGAGCTCGCTTTGTGGCCTAAAACTCAAAAGATGTATTTGCCCCCACATCTCCAATGCTGAGGGATTAGAGGCATGTGCCACTCACTTGGCAAAGTGTAGTTAACTTAAAAAGAAAAACAACATATAGTCCCCTACACAGGAAAATTTAAAGAAATAGAAAGAGAAATGAAGTATTTGAGGGAAATTTCTGAGTAACTGACCACAATATAAACTTAGTGGAGAAAAAAGTGGACTCACTTCCCTCTGTTGTCTAAGATTCTCTAGCTCCATTCCCACTGCTCCTAATGTGATATTAGAAAAAACATCCAAAAGTGTTATAGACAACTGCTCCTCAGAATACATAATCAGATTCAAATTTCTCTCTCAACTATGAAGGACTGACCCGAGAGCACTCACCAATCTAGGCAAGAGTTCAACAATTGGGCACATTCTCAGATCTCAATAATTTAAGATGTAATATAGCCTGGGAGTGGTGGCACACGCCTTTAATTGCAGCACTTCGGAGGCAGAGACGGGCAGATCTCAGTGAGTGCTGGCTTCTGGACGCTTTTTTTTTTTTTTTTTTTTTTTTTGATTTTCGAGACAGGGTTTCTCTGTAGTTTTTGGTGCCTGTCCTGGAACTAGCTCTTGTAGACCAGGCTGGCCTCGAACTCAGTGAGATCCGGCAGCCTCTGCCTCCCGAGTGCTGGGATTAAAGGTGTGCACCACCACCACCTGGCGGACGCTTTTTAATAAACAAAAAGTGTGCAGAATGTGAAACTCAAAACAAACATTGGCAAAGGTAAGCTTGGTGAGGGAAAGGAATCACTAGGAATGCATTGGTACTTGTGGTACCCACACTGCTGATGTCATTGCCCAGCTCCATTGTCTTAGGAAACTGTGAGATTTTGGGGAAACACGCAAACCCTGAATGATTTCCTTCAATAGATTTATACTAACTGCCCATTAAGTCAGGTGGTAAGAAACAGAAAGATTATGGCAGCAAAGGTTTTGTTGTTTTGGTTTGGTTTCGTCACCTCGAAGGCATCTCCCAGTTTTTCCAAGTCAAGATGTATTCTTGACATCAAGCACTCCTCCTCTCTCCCTTTAAAGGCAGTTCCCGAATGGCTCTCACTGTTTTAATTTATTATTTAAAAGTTTATCAATCAGAGACGGGCGATGGCAGAAGCAGGCAGATCTGTCAGTTCGAGGCCAGCCTGATCTACAAGAACTAGTTCTAGAACAGGTTCCAAAGCTATAGAGAAACCCTGTCTCGAAAAAAAACAAAACAATTTTTAAAAAGTTTACCAATCAATCTGCGCCCTATGAAGCTAATGTATATGAAACCTACCAGTACGGTGACTCATTCTGAATACGAACTAGAGCTCTTTCCCGTGGTCTTGAACTCTACGGTCCCCAAACCAATAACCGCATTCAGGCTAACAGTCTGCTCATTAGCTGCGCCTTTGCAAACAAAGATTCTGCAAGCTGGAGGCCATGCGTAAAGGACTAAAAGTGTTGCCGGGCAGTGGTGGCGCACGCCTTCAATCCAAGCACTCGGGAGGCAGAGGCAGGCGGATCTGTGTGAGTTCGAGGCCAGCCTGGTCCACAAGAGCTAGTTCCAGGACAAGCTACAAAGCTACAGAGAAACCCTATCTCGAAAAAAACAAACAAACAAACTAACTAACTAAAAGTGTTGGTGGACCTTCACCAGGTGCCATCACCTTACAGAACTTTATATCAAGAATAGTTCTAGGTTCAAGGAGATCTGAATGATTCCACCCAACCTGGCTAGAGTAAGCAAGCAGGAGAGGTGCACATTCTTGGAGTTAACCATAAAGAGCATTAGGGAGGAATTCGACAGGCTAGGTTAAAGTCTGGGAGGCAAGGCGTACCCCACGCCCACTTGGTCAATTCCCTGCGCAGGTACTGGTCCTGATTCGCGAGATCCACCCTCCTGGTCCTGCGGTCTCCATAGCTCCAGAGCTGGGAAGCCGCTCCCGGAGCTGAGCAAAGACTTGCCACTCCACCCCCACCCCTCATCCTGTTGCTCACCGGTGCTGCAGCCCCTGGAGTCCCACAGTGATCACATGCGGCACATCTAGCTGCGTGGGCCACTCTCCAGAAGCGATGCACCCAAACACGCCACATTCCTCACGCATCCCAGACTCCTCCATGTCCATGGCGCCGCCGAAAGCACGTGGACGGACCTGCTGCCGCGGCGTGGTCCGAGCACCAACCAGCTGTCCGCTCTGCTACAGTAAGGTTCAGAAGCTCGCGCTGCCGACTGCCTCCTCCTTCCCCGCGGGCTAGGTTCTCGCTACTGCGGCGGCGCGCGCTTTCGAAGGGGCGTTGCCAGCTGGGCCTCCAGCGCCCGGCCAATCAGGTACGGCGCCGACCGAGGGCGGAGCTATGGAGTCAAGGGGGTGGGGCTAGCTCTCGGCCGGAGAGGTCTGGAGCGCTAGTGTTCCCACACGTGGAAATCTCCGTTATTTTCCGCTCCCGAGACGTCGGTGATGAGAGGAGCGCAGATAGTGGTGTTTAACCCTCAGAAGATTCGAGTTGCGCGTGCCCAGGCCGCACACTTCCCCCGGCGTCGGGACTTGGTACGCTCCAACACAGAACCCTCCCCGGCCAGCGGGGGCCGAAGCCTGCGCGCCACTTTTCGCCGCTGGGGACTGAGACGCGGAGCCTCCCGGAAGCGGCGTCTCGTCGGCGCGCATGCGCGGCGGGAATCCTGGGGCACGCGATCCCAGCCCCTGGCGCGGCCAGTCCGGTACTTCGCGGTCGCCTTCGGGTCGCACGGACTGACCAGACGTAGCGGCTGCGTCTGTGCTTCGCACCGCCCT
>PVIU01035705.1:0-10044 GCA_004026605.1 Ondatra zibethicus | reverse complement strand
GGGGTAGTGGGAGGGGACCGGGAGAAGGGGAAGAAAGGAAAAAAATTTATTTCTTTAATTATGTTCTTGAATGGAAAAAATAAAACAAAACAATGTATGGAATAAATAAATAAATAAAATAAAATAAAAAAATATAGGAGGAATAAAAAATAAACGAAAAAACTCAAAAAAAAATAAATAAAGGACACTAAGCACTTAGCTCACAAGCCCAGAGAAGCCGAATAGCCAGGTGAACCCAAAGAAAGCATATACAGATCCTCCTGGAAGTTGGAAGCAAACAAGATCATCAGGCAAAAGTTGGAAGCCAGGGGGTGGGGATAGAGGTGGGAGGGTAGAGGAGTAGGGGAAGAGGAGATGGGGAAGGAGAAGGGAGAAAGACTGGGGAGAGCTTGGGGGAGTGGGAGGGTGAAGATGGAGGAAAGGTGGATATTGGAGAATAGAATAAGATATCTACATTAAGGGAGTCATTTTAGGGTTCGCAAGATACTTGGCCCTGGAGGGGATACCAGGTGTCCACGGGCATGTCCCCAGCTAGGTATTCGGGCAGCAGAGGAGAGAGTGCAGGAACTAGCCTTGTCCCATAGTCACATTGATGAATATCTTGATCACCATTATAGAAATTTCATCCGATGGATGGAGATTAGAGACAGAGACCCACATTCACATCAGAGCAATGGATTGAGTTCCCAAGGTGCAGTTGAAGAGCAGAAGGTGGGAGAAGATGAGTAAGGAAGTTAGGACCGTGAGGGTCTGGTCCACCTACTGAGACAGTGTGCCTGAACTAATGGGAGTGCACCAATCCATCTGGACTTGTACTGAATGAGCATATGATCAAACCAGACTCTCTGAATGTGGCAGCGAATGGGGGCGGATGGAGAAGCCATCAACAATAACACCAGGACCTATCTCTTCTGCATGTATTATCTTTTTGGGAACTGAGGCTTTTTGGATGCACACCTTCCTAGGCCGGGAGGGAGGGCGGTGGGCCTTGGACTTCCAACAGGGCAGGGCACCATGTCCTCTTTTAAGGAAGAAGGAGAAGGGAGGAGGAGTGGGCGGTAGTGGGAGGGGACCGGGAGAAGGGGAAGAAATGTAAAAAAATTATTTATTTAATTATGTTTTTGAATGGAAAAAAAAGAAAACCAAACAAACCGAAAAAAAAAAAAAAAAGAAATGGATATCAACAGTTAGGCTATCTGTTCCCTAGCTAATGAGGCTGGTAGGTTCTCAGGTTATCATCACTCCAAACTCATAAATGCTAAATGTTTAGTATTTTAAGTAAGATAAGGCGATAATAAATTTTATAAAATATTTGTGTTTTGGTTTTAAATCACAGCAAATTTATACCTGTTGTCCACTAAATTCTTAGAAAGATTTTTTTTAAGAAACATTATAATAGGAATTTTATTGGATGGAAAAGGTCAGTTTCATGACCAAAGAAGTTTCTTTCAAAGGATAGGAAAAATTTACAGTTCAATGCTTTTTCAATAATATATCTTTTGTTTCTATTTCTTTCTCTGTTTTGGGATAAATAACAATGACAGATTGTGATGGTAAAGGTTAGCTTTCTGTAAAGGTGATGAACTACATATTACAGGAAAAAAAAAAAAAGAGACGTAGAAAAGCCAAGAACCTATTCCCCAGGGAGCAGAACTTTAAAATAAAATCTGTTCGCAGTGATCCACAGAAAAACTAGATTTTTGTTCCCATAAATTTGCAATCAATTCTTGATTATCTATACTAATTGTAGGAGTAGTGGCACATTACTTTCAAATTCATTTGTGTGAGATGACTGATTCAAGGGCACTTGATAAAGCTCATGGCCTGTTGAGATTCATAGAGGACCATATTTTAATTACCAAATACCAGTGTTCCAATACCAATTTTTCATACTTTTAAAGTGTCCTTGTAAAAACTGCAAAGGAAGACAAAGAAATGAGCATTTCATTGTAGTTCATTAGCTGTGAAGTACAGGACAGGCATGGCAATATCAACTAAAGTAAAAATTTCCTCGAGCTGTCCTGTGTTATGCCATCTTGAAAAATATGATTAAAAATTTTGTTTAAATTGCCTAAGAAAATCATTTCCATTAAAAAAACCTCATGAAATGAGTTCATTGTTCATTAATTATTGGTTTTAAAAGTTTTATTTTAAAGCTAATTAGTACAAAAATTTAAAATTAATCCAAATGTTCCATTAATTTTTAGGTATATATGTCAGTGAGAGTGGATATGAGCACAATTCTAGAGGGGAAATTCTAAGAGTGTTGAATTTACAGGCAGCTGTGAGTCATCCAATGTAGGTGGTAGGCACCAGAAACAGCATGTCAAGAAGAGCAGTCCTCACTCTTTATGACTCCAGGCCACAAATATGACTTTTAAGATAGAGCCCAGTAGAAATAAAGAAGTATTTCTCTCACGATGCTCTTGCCTAAAGTAGTGTTACAGTACTTTCCTTCTGTGTTTAGTATTTTCCATTTATGAAAATGTCTTCATTAAGATTTGTCTTTTTTATGTTCACTGGATTTTTAAATGGAAATTTTTATGTTATTCAAAGAAGAAAACTGGTCAGCACTGGCACCTGCCTGAGAATACTAGTAAATGGTAAGTATTGGTCTTTTACTCTAAGTATCACACTGATTATATTTCAAAGTTGTACCCTACAGCCTATAGATTTGACTTTGTTCTTTTCATTTCAAGCATATAAAAATGAGGCATCATCTGTAATTCAGAAAATCATGCCTTACCAAACACCAATTCTGCAGGCACATTGAGATTAAATTTCCTACACTCTGTAATTAATTGAAATAATTTTGCTAATAATTGGCCACCCAAATTATAACATTTATGTGCAAAATTTAAATCAAGAAGGACTAAGATATTTTATTTTCAAAAAGAAATTCCCTGTCTGGTACCCAAAATCTCTTACTGAGATCTGTGTACTCTGCCCAAACCTTTAATTCAGACACCTCTTTGCATAAAAACATTTCAAGAGCTCACATCAAATTTCTAAACTCCAGAGAGTATTATACACTTGAATTATTAGAACTATTTTTATATATTTACTTATTTAATGTTTTACTAATCCTGTGAACACACTAAACCTCCACTACCCTAACATTTATACAATATTTTTTCATTATCTTCCTTATACTTTGTATGTTAGACCATGGGC
This sequence comes from Ondatra zibethicus, assembly GCA_004026605.1. Lineage (NCBI taxonomy): Eukaryota > Metazoa > Chordata > Mammalia > Rodentia > Cricetidae > Ondatra > Ondatra zibethicus. Next base: position 6,870 of record PVIU01035705.1, on the reverse strand, counting down.
TTCCTCTTTTAGAGTTGGTCACACTACATGGTTAGATCTTACAGTCAAAAGACATAATCTGTGTTCTGACACATGTTAAGGAGTCTTCTATGCTATTGGAGTCATAGCCTCTAATTTTTGGTCCTACCCAGTACCTGGCTCCTCCATGATTCTTATTTCTTAGGTCATTCTAGGCTAAATTTTACAGTGTACAGCTTTCTGAAACTGCTTTTAAGTACATAAAAGTTAGTTTCCTTTGCTTTGGGAATTCCTCTGAAGGGTGTCTGTCCATTTCCCTTGGTCTCCTCTCTGTTGTAGCTATCTCTCTTTTACTTTAGGCTATGCTGCTTAATGAATTTCTTGTCCAGAATTTTAAAGGTTTCCTCTCTTTCCCTTTAAAGCTTTATCACATCATATATAATATAATGTACCTTTTTATGCTTTCACCTCAAGCCCTGCTATAGGCCCCATGATCAGCATGCTCTCTCCTGCTAAAGTTCATTCTTGAACTGTAATTGTATGCCAGATTCATTTGTAAAGCAATCAACTGTTTTAATTGAGTTATACATTTTTTTCTCCACTCCCCTGCCCTTCTACACTTTTCCTTGACCCCCATGCTCCCAATTTCCTCAGGAGACCTTGCCTTTTTCTTCTTCCTATGTATTTCTATGTATTTCTTTCTTAGGGTCTTCTTAGTGTCTAGGTTGTCTGGAGTTACAAACAGTAGGTTGGTTTCTCTTTGCTTTATATCTAGAAGCCAATTATGAGTGAGTACATATTATATTTATCTTTATGGTCTCAATTACCTCACTCAATATGTTTTTTTCTCGATCTATTGATTTGCCTGCAAATTTCAAGATCTAGTCATTTTTTATTACTGTGTAGTACTCCATTTGTCATAGCCAGAAGCTGAAAAGTCTGTCATTTTAAGAATGCCTAACTGTACATGCTTAAATTAACATTTAACAGGAAAATAATCCTCTCCTATTTGTGCTAGTTTCAGTGTAAACTTATTTCATTCCACCCATCTCCTTTTTACTCTTGAGTCTCAGGAGAAATTAGGAAATACTCATCCTCACTTTCTTTTCCTAAATGTTTAGGAGAGCAGAGCATCCCTGCTGAGGATGAGATCAGGTAAAATGTTTGGTCACCAGTATGAGCTGAGTGTGGATTGTACCTTGTGATGACTACTGTGTGGCCTTTCCCTGTCAAAAATCTCCTTCAGTGTAATTATTACAATATTAAAAATTTTAACTTTTCAAAAGAGTGAATGTGTTCATGGAGTCTAAGTATTCCTCCATCTCTAGGCATTAAAGTGCAGTATTTCCTTTGCATCCTCTCTGGTACATCTTACACAACTTATAACTGTACACAGAACTAGAGCACAAAAACCTCATGCCAGACTTTAGTTCAACATTTAGAATATTGTTTACGATGCACAGTTAATACTGTTAGTACTTCAAATATCTACCTTATGAAAGGTGTTGGCACACTAAAAGTGAAATCAGATGAGTTCCAACCCTGGTTGTTCCTTTTTGTTGAATTATTGGTGCAGTCATTAGATTCTCCGGTTTAAATTTGCCTATTTCCAAAGTGAAAAACAATAATGTTTTGTCTCTTAGAACTGTTTGAAGATTAATAAGATAGAGTCAGATACATAGTTATGCATATGTGTGGAAATGATTTGGGGAAAAGTATTGTTTGAATGTTTTTTGAATTAAGATCAATAACTAGCACCTGATATTACATATTAATTCAATTAACCCTAAACACATTGTAAAAATACTTTTTAGTATAACATATTTCTGTTCCCAATATTGTCAAAAGAAACAAAATCTTGAATCAATCAGCATTGCACATGTACATACTTTCCCTTCAATTTTTTGTCTTTCTTTCCTTACTCTTTAATTTTCACATACACACATACTTATACATGTATGTGCTTTTCAATCCTATTTTGAAAGAGATTAAAACTCTGCTTCAGTATTAGAAGTACCTACAATCTGTAGAGAACATCCAACTGCCCCGGTTATAATCTAGACAATCACCCACAGGGATCCACATGGAGCTCATTTTTGTAGTTCCTGGCCTAGTAGTTCAATATTAAGTATCTGAATTTCAAACAGGTTATCAAGTGATATCCTTGTGGATATGGGACAACAGAATACAGCAGAGATTAAGGTCTGAAAGGTTTTACATAATAGATGAGAAATTGTTATAGGAATAATCCATTGCCTGTGGAATGTTAAAAATCCCCTACTAGAATGCTTATATATGCAAATTACCTATTAAAATTTCTTAAGCCATTCTGCCTGGGACTATTGGATTTCTGACTTACCTCTCTGTTCCTTAGTAAATTGTTAATGCTTTTACCATTATTATGTTTCTCTGTCCAATTCTTTGTTCCATAACATAAGAACATGGAAATCTTTTTTTCCATATTCTTTTATTTCTTTCCATTCAAAAAAATTTTTTACATTTCCTCCCCTTCTCCCAGTTCCCTCCTGCTTCCCCCACCTCTCCTCCTTCCCCCTGCTTCCTTAAAAGAGGGCTATCATTTAAAGAACCCCAGACTTCAACAACATTGGTTGGTAAGCGAATCACCCAGGGAGTAATACTTACGTTTCTCACCCACCAATGTTTCTGCTCGTTCTCTAGGCAGTTGATAGGAGTTATTCCAAATTGCAAGCACTAAGTGGACATTGACACTCCAGAAGAACAAGATATGCAGGTAAGTGACTGGCTCTATATTTCTACACTACCAGCAGCGGTTATGGTACTGTACCCCAAATTTCCTATCATTTCCAAGTAGAAATTTCTTTTACATCTCCTGTTTCCACTTCCACAGGCTTTAGCTTGCTACCAGAGATTTGTTAGTCCAGTTCCATTTTCATCCTTCATCTTAACATTCTTCTTGCCCCCCTTCTTTTACTTTGCTTTGCATTTCCATATTGCCCTTTTATGTTTCTATGCTCTTTTCCCTTCTGCTCTGTCATATTCTTCCTGCCTCCATATCCTCTTTCCTCACTTACCCTAGATAGTCTCATTCTGAAGTTATTCTCCCTTTCTTTGTACTTGGGATAAAAAACTTAAAAGTAATTATAAAAAAGTCACCCATTTGTACTTTTATTCTATTTCAGTTATAATTTTATACTCTTTGTTAATTTTGTAACATGAATACAACATATTTAAAGCAATGATAAACTCTTATCCCTCTGGAACATTAAATCCAAATAACCCTTTTATTCACTATGTTATTTTTGTCACTGTGTTTTATTATAGCAACAAAAAAGTAACTGATGCAAAAGTTAGAACCAGTAATGGGATGTTGCAATGAAGAACCAGACCATATTGTTTTTTAGATATGTGTAAGACTTTGAAATTTTGAAGCAGAAAAGAAACTATGGGACCTAAGCAAAGTGTAATGGGTTGTCCTAGCAGAAGCCTGAAGACAGTGCTGGGAGAAAGATACAGAGTCCTGACTAAAGAGGTGTCACAGTGAAGCAAAATTTTAAAACCAACAGGGCTAGAAGTCTTTCTTCTAATTTTTGTGGGGGGAAATGTGGGTGCATTCTGCTCTTGTTCTAAGAAATTTTCTGACGTTAAATTTAAAAGAAATGACCTGATTTGTTTGGCAGTAGAGGACTGAATAATATTTAATCTGTTGTGAGGTTATTATTAATGACTCCTGTGCAGCTCTAAAACATAAAGAGAAAATAGAACAGAAATAAAAAAAGCATACTGTTAAAAAGGAAATACTGCAGCTAATGCTTGTGGTGAAAAGGATAAGGAAATTAGTGTAATTAAGGACAGGGATTCTTCTCTGCACTGGAGGAACAAAGGGGTGTTTTCAGTCAAGTCACCATCCTACTAGACTTCAAATTTGTAAAAAGAAAAAAGATCTGAGGAAACTTGCTCCTGGAAAGCAACAAAAGTTTCTATAATGTGATTCAAGTGGTCGTCCTATACTGAGAGCTGAACTGAGCATTTTCATTCACACGGTACTGACTTTATTTGTATGTATGATGAAAGGAGTCCTATTTTTTATACAAAAGTTTCAGAGAGCATGTGGCAAGATAATCCCTGCAAGAAAGTCTTAAGAGGACATTACATAAAGATAAGAAACTGAAGCCTAGGTCATGATGAAACCCCCAAAATTTAGAAATAATTTAAGTCACAATTTTGTTATAAAGTATTGTTAAAGTAAAAAAAAATAAGAATAAATCCAAAGATACAAACATATTGCAGAACGTACAACTAAGTCACAAAATATTTCTAAAGGATAACAATTAAAGATAACATATACATGATTAAATTATAAGAATTAAAGGTTATGAAAATTTAAGGTCAATTATTGCTGGGAATTTGTTTCATCACTAGATCTACTCCAGACATTAGGCAGCAGGAGGATACCAGATACTGTTCGATTAAATTTAAATTTGGCTTCAGGGTTTACAACAACAAAACTGATCTTACAGTGTACTAATGACCTAGGGAAATTGTTTATGATAACAGAAGCAGTTGACAGATAACTTTAGCCATGAAAATATATTTTATTGCTTTTTTTGAGCTACATAATTTCCCCCACTCCCCTTCCTTCTTTCCCCTCCCCTTTTAACCTCTCCCACGATCCCATGTTTCCAATTTACTCAGGAGATCCTGTCTTTTCTACGTCTCATGTACATTAGATCTATGTATGTCTCTGTTAGGGTCCTCTTTGTTGTCTAGGTTATCTGAGGTTATGAATCGTAGCCTGATTTTTCTTTTTTATCTAAAAATCACTTATGAGTGAGTACATATTATGTTTGTCTCTCTGGATCTTGATTACCTCACTCAATATGATGTTTTATATATCCATCCATTTGTCTACAAATTTCAAGATGTCATTTTTTTCTTCTGTATAGTACTCCATTGTGTAAATGTACCATATTTTCTTTATCCATTCTTTGATCGAGGAGCATTTAGGTTATTTTCAGGTTCTACCTATGTAAGGTGGAAACTGCTTGTTCATTTCCCAGCTGCCTAGACTTAAAAAATCACATAAAAACTTTATTAATTAGAACACTGCTTAGGCAATCACTTCAGCATATGGGTAGCTAGCTCTGAAATCCTATTAAACCATTTCCATTATTTATATTTTATTATGAGGCTAGTGTTTTATCAGTAAGGCTCCCAGGTTTCTGTCTCCTTTGGCAACTACATGGCATCTCTCTGATTCCACCTACTTTCTCCCAGAATTCAGTTTGATTTTCTCACTATTCTGACTTATCATAGGCCAAATCAGCTTTTTTGTTCATTAACCAATAAAAGCAACAGATATAAAAATAACTTCCCACACAATGGCTATTGCAAATAATGCTGCTTTGAACATAGTTTAGCACATGTTCTTGTGGTATGGTTGAGTATACCTTGGGTATATACCCAAAAGTAGTACTGCTAAGTCTTGAAGTAGGTTGTTTCCTAATTTTCTGAGAAATCACCAAGCTGATTTCCAAAGCGGCTGTACAAGTTTTTATTCACACAGCAATGCAGGAGTGCTCTCTCCACTATAAAGTGTCATCATTGTGTTTTATCTTGGCCATTCTGACATGTATAAGAGGGAATCTAGTAGTTGTTTTAATTTGAATTTCTCTGATGGCTAAGGATGTTGAGCATTTCCTTAAGTGTCTTTCAGCTATCTTAGACTCATCTGTTGAGAGTTCTCTGTTTAGGTCTATACCTCATTTATTTATTGGAATATTTGTTCTTTTGATGACCAATTTCTTGATCTCTATGTATATTTTGGAGATTAGCCCTCTGTCTGACGTGGGGTTGGTAAAAATATTTTCCCACTCTGTAGGCTGCCATTTGGTCTTGTTGACCATATCCTCTGCTTTACAGAAGCATCTCAGTTTCAGGAGGTCCCATTTATTGATTGTTGCTTTCAGTGTCTCTGCTACTGGGGTTATGTTTAGGAAGTGTTCTGTGCCAATGCATTCACGTGTACTTCCCACTTTCTCTTCTATAAGATTCAGTGTGGTGGGCTTTAAGTTGAGGTTTTATATCAATTGGGACTTGAGTATTGTGTATGGGGATAGATACGGCTCTATTTTTATTCTTCTAAATACTGATATCCAGTGATGCCAGCATCATTTGATTAATATGCTTTTTTTCCAGTTTATATGTTTCTTTATAAAAAATCAGGTATTCATACGTTTGTGGATTGATATCCAGGTCTTTGATTTGGTTCCATTTGTCCTACTATTTGTTTTTAATCCAATACCAGGGTATTTTCATTACTGTAAGTCTTTTTTTTTTGCACATACATATTTATTCATAAATGTAACCTGCTCAATTGCATAAGGTTATTTGGGTTTTTTTTTCCATACATTGTTTTGTTTTATTTTTTCCATTCAAGAACATAATTAAAGAAATAAAATTTTTTTTCCTTTCTTCCCCTTCTCCCGGTCCCCTCCCACTACCCCCCCACCCCTCCTCCCTCCCCCTTCTTCCTTGAGAGGGCATGGTGCCCTGCCCTGTTGGAAGTCCAAGGCCCACCCCCATCCCTTCTGGCCTAGGAAGGAGTGCATTCAAAAAGACTCGGTTCTCAAAAACATAATACATGCAGAAGAGATAGTTCCTGGTATCATTGTTGATGGGTTCTCCATCTGCCAACTTTCGCCGCCACATTCAGAGAGTCTGGTTTGATCATTTGCTCATTCAGTCCCAGTCCAGGTGGATTGGTGCGCTCCCATTAGTTCAGGCACACTGTCTCAGTAGGTGGACCAGCCCCTCACGGTCCTAACTTCCTAACTCATCTTCTCCCACCTTCTGCTCTTCAACTGCACCTTGGGGGCTCAATCCATTGCTCTGATGTGAATGTGGGTCTCTGTCTCTATCTCCATCCATCGG
>PVIU01035704.1:0-10044 GCA_004026605.1 Ondatra zibethicus | reverse complement strand
TGCTCCCAACTTTTGCCTGGTGATCTTGTCTGCTTCCAATTTCCAGGATGATCTATAAAATGTTTTTCTTTGGGTTCACCTTATTATTTAGCTTCTCTAGGATCGCTAACTATAGGCTCAATGTCCTTTGTTTATGGCTAGAGTCCACTGATGAGTGAGTACCTTCCATATTCGTCCTTTTGGGTCTGGGTTATCTCACTCAGGATAGTGTTTTCTGTTTCCATCCATTTGCATGCAAAATTCAAGATGTCATTGTTTTTTACCACTCAGTAGTACTCTAATGTGTATATGTTCCACACTTTTTTTTATCCATTCTTCCATTGAGGGGCATCTAGGTTGTGTCCAGGTTCTGGCTATTACAAATAATGCCGTAGTAGATATTTTTCAAAGGTCAAGGGCTTTAGAGCTGTTGGAGGAGGCTGCTTGTTGGTTCCCGGCTGCTAGCTAGCTTAGATCTGAAATAATCACATAGAAACTGTATTAATTAAATCACTGCTTGGCCCATTAGCTCTAGCTTCTTATTGGCTAATTCTTACATATTAATTTAGCCCATCTCCATTAATCTGTGTATCACCATGTGACAGTGGCTTACCGGCGGCTCCATGGCATCTCTCTAACCCTGCCTCCTTTCTCCCATGCTATAGGCCAAGCCAGTTCTTTATTCATTAACCAATAAAAGCAACACATAAACAAAAGGACCTCCCACACCATAGAGCCCCAGTCAAATGCCCTGTTTCATGGGATCAGAGAGCCAGGCATAGGGTAAAGTAGGGACAAGAAAGAAAGACAGCCAGGCAACGGTGGTTTTAATCCCAGCACTCAGAAAACAGAGGCAGGCAGATCTCTGTGAGTTTGAGGCCAGCCTGGTCTCCAGAGTGAGTTCCAAAACAGCCAGGGCTGTTGCACAGAGAAACCCTGTCTCCAAAAACCAAAGGAAAAAAAAAAAGAAAAGAAAGAAAGACAACTATATTCTTTCTATTCAGCTTGTGAGACCCTCTCTGTTCCAACTCTTGTGTAATGTTTAAAGTGACTTCTACTGGGCAAATAAGGAGTGGCTTTTTAAAGGAAATAAGGAGGCCAATCACTGAATTTAGAAAGTTCTTCTGTTTTGCTTTCTAATCTGATTCTCCATGAGTGTGTTAATAGGCAATATTTCCTTTTTTCTTTAGAGGGGATAATTTCAGATCTCAGGCCTGAGAAGATAATTGATATAACTCACCAGAGTAGAATTTATTTTGTGTCATGTTACATTATATAAGTATTACATAGAATACCCCCAGGGAACAATTAGAATTTTCCTACCTCATAATATTTAATGGTAGCTGTTGTGATATAATAAGTTAATATAGATTAATTTTTGCAACTCTTATGTGCATAAAAATCTAATACTGAGACAGTTTATATGCTCCTCATATGATCTAGGAAGTTGCTTTTGTAGATCTCTTGTAATTGAGCTAATGTGTGTAATTTTAAGTGAAATTTACCAGTCTCATTTGGAAAAAAAAGTCTTTAAAATGAATCCTGATCTCAATAGTACAGAGATAATGTAGAATTTTGTTTAATTTCTGTGGTACCTACTTTTCCTATGACCTGCTCTGTTATCTTTTTTAATCACCCCCTTACTAATAATTTGATACTTGTCCTTAGGACAAATTTTACTTAAAATTTTCCAGACCTCTGTTTGTGTGATAGCACATTAATAACCATTTGCATCACTGGCTTGAACCGCAGGTCTTTTCACAAAGCATACTTTGATTTGTTTCTAGGATACCAGGAGAGCGCATCTGCCTTTTGAAAATTGAATATAGCTTGCTTATTATAAGCTCCTAGATAAAGGGAATGTCACCCTACAAAGAATGAGAGCAAGAGAACAGATTCTGTTCAGTGTAACTACACAATGGATAAAAACCACACTTTATCAATTTAAGTGAAATGATTGATATAGCAGGCAAGTTTGTCTGCACTGACATTTGCTACTGTAAAGATCTATCTTTGAAAGTGTTTTCTTCACTTTATTAAGTTTACCAGGTAGAGCAAACAATGTGGCTCCCCAGCATTTCCCCGTGCATTTAAAAAGCCATTGTTTTTGATTCTCAAACTCCAGTTGCATTATCAGGAGACAAAAGAACACTGTAGAAGAATAGTAAGAAAGTAGATACACTAGAAAACTCTCAAATAAAGCAAAAATTTTAAATATCTGAAGAATTTTAGTGATAAGAAAGGATTTTCACTACTAAAGATGATGATGCATGTATATCTATAAAGTAAATATGATACTGTAAGACCATACATAGATGGGGATGGGGGTAGGTGGAGGGAATGGAAGGAGAAGAGGGAGTGGGAACTGGGATTGGTGTGTAAAATGAAAAAAGATAGTTTCTTTTCTTTTTAAAAAAAGTAAAATAGAATAAATTATATATTTAAAAAAAGTTGGCTTCCAGGAGACCATCTGTGAAAAACTTAGTTCCTAGCTTGCTTTTAAGGAATGCTCAATATTAATTTAAGTTATTCATGTACTCTTTTAAATATCCAATGGATACTATTTACTGTTAATACACTAACCTCCTAGAAACAGTTTGTAGTAAGTTATATATCTTACCATATGACCTCTTTCATATATGGAGTCATCAAAAGCTGTTCTTATAGAATTAGAGAATAGAGTAGTTGTTACTAGGATAGGTAGTGGAGAGAACAGATGAAGGAGGAGAGAGGTGAGTCAGTGGTTAGAATTTTACAATTAGATGGAAAGTATATTTGTATGTTTTATATACATGCAGCACACAATACGACACAATTGAATAATTCATGCCACAAAGTGTATCTTTAAAATGGTTTTAATTCTACTGAAATACTAAATTTAGTATAGATGCACATATAAATAAGAAGAGTGTATATATGTGTGTGTTCATTTAGCGCATTGTATCCAATAAATATGTCTAATCATGTGTAATTTAAAAATAGGCAGATACATAGCTTGATCTGTTACATCACAAAACCATTTTATGAAACTCTTGATTTCTTAGCCTCTGGTACTGTGTAGCTAATTAGAATTGGTACTACTAACTAGTAACCAATAAAAAATATGCACATACATGTGAAACATACATGTATGCATGTGGGTATAAGATACCTTGTGCTTTTCAAACTGATTGATCTAACATGTCACATATTTCTCGAAAATGGAAGTATCTGTTTGCCTAAAATCTTCCTTAACTGAAAAACTGGTAGAGTCATTCAGTCTACCACTACTTTTTAAACTACTTTTGTTTCTTTTGCTCTCTGATTTTTTAATTGGGATTTTTGAATTTGGTAAATCAAAATCAACCACTGGCTTAGGAATCTTTTTTCATTCACCTTAGTAAATATTTATTGGTCCATATACTCTGTACCAGGCATTAGACAGATAATGAGTGGATCAAAAGCTAAATGTTTAACTGTATCTTTTAAGTGAGATATTGAATGAGTATTTCTGGTTCTTCCCAAATTTTCCATATGTTCATATCCTTGGGCTATTCTTTTTCTACTATGGCATTATCTTTCTAATAACCATGCAATATTATGTCTTTGCTTCTATTGTTTTATTGCTGGATTGCCTTTGTCCAAAACTTAGTAATAGGAACTCTTAGTACTCTTTCATAGATTGGTCTTGCATTAAAATTTTTATAAATACTGTGGGTTCTTTGCTCATCTTAGCTCTTCCCATTCCTCAGGGGAAAAAGAACTTTGTGTCTTGTTTCATACTCTCTTAAAAAACAAGTAATAATTTGATTTTAAAAAATATTTCCTTCAGGTTTCATTCACATACAAAAAACCTGTATACATACAGTATACACAGTTTGGTGTCCTTTGGGGTGAGCATATACCCAGGAGATCACCACAATTCATGCCACAAACTGTGTCTTTGAAATAGTTTTCACTTTCCTACTGTAATACTAAATTTAATTGAATGTCATTATCATATGGCAGTAACCAACAAGTGAATTTTTGGATCCATTCTTGCTCATTCCTCGGAATAGTCAAAATTGCCTTGCTTATAAGGTCTTAGGCTGTCTGCCTACAGAAATAATCATTAGCTCTTTTCCTATGATGATCTGAGTTTGGATACTCTATTCTAATTCCTAACCCTCTATTGTAGCTTCTCATTCCACCAGATAATGGTAGATCTGAACTGTGGTGTATGCCCTCCTTTGGGCACTTCTTTATCCCTTATACTCAGAATAGTCTACCAATCATTTGCCTACCTGACTAATGTTCCTTTTTACCCAAAGGCACCTATAATTATTAAGATCAGAAGTGCCAGGTGCAGTTAAGGACAGTTATTTACTTCTGACCCTTGAACTTTTTTCCTTAGCTCTCTCAAGGGCCAGAGTGGCTTAGTATTAACAATTATGATTCGTGTATAAACACTACTATAAGCTTTCATTTGTTTATATAGTTAACTCATAATTATTAAGGTACAATTTAACTAGTCTGGAAATTATACGGGTCTTCTGAATCCTTCCTTTTGACTGCTTCTGTCCCCAGAGAACATCACTCAGTAGGTGACCAAGTAAAAATTATGAAACACAGTTTACTCAGCTGTTCCCTTTGTGAACAGTTAGTAGAATCTGATAGAAACTACAACCATGCGCTCATTGTTCAGAATTTTCTGACAGAAATAAGCCTGACGGTGATGATTAAAAGGGTTTCCTGTTATACAACATAAATGTCTTCAAATGAACAGTAAAGGGGAGGTATTATGAATGCTAGTAAAATTTAAGGGCCCTATTTTTCTGGTATTAAAATTGAGTCAACAAATTGCTAACAAATGTTTATCCTTAAAAAAGAAAATGCTTAGTCTTTTACCTCTAAATAGAAGTTCAGAGAAGGAAGACCACAGCTATTCTGTGGTGTTCAGGCTGTGATATCATTTAAATCACTTAAAATCTTTTGTATTCATCAATAATTGTAACTGCTGTTGGATATTACTGAGAACAAGTAGGTCTCTTTTGTTAGAAAAATAAAGCAATGGATTTGGCATAACATTTAATCTTCATTTCTTTATACTAACTTAATGAATAATTCATTTTAATTAATAAGTTAATGTCCCAAAAATATTTATAAACTAGACACATGTACTTGAGGTATTTTTGCTATTTTCTTAATTTCTAAATGGAAGCATACTTACCCACATATTTATGAGGCACACTACAATAATTTTATATATGCATAGAGTGTGAAATGCTAATCAGTGTACTTAGCATTTTCATCTCCTCACTTATCTGTTCCATGTGCTGGGAACCTTAGGACTATCATAAATTTGTGTTGGACTTCAGTTACTCAAATCATTATATGAGATAGACACCTGTGCTTCCAGGTTTATTGCTGCACTGTTCACAATAGCTAAGATATGAAATCCACCAAGACCATCAGCAGGTAACTGGTTAAGGAGAGAATTTTTTATTAAATTGCTTTACTATTCAAAGGGGCTTCAGAGTACTTTAAGAAGAATATTTGCTGGGTAATTCAAATTTTACCTTGGTAGGGTTCCAACTATTGTCTCCCCATAGTTAATCACTGAGTAACATGTATAAACGTGTGTGTGTGTGTGTGTGTGTGTGTGTGTGTGTGTGCGTGTGTATAAGAATTCTTGTGTTTGAGATGAATTAAATTTCCATAATTTTTTTGTAATACAGGTCTACAAAGCAGCACGTTGCAATCAAAGAATAGACATCAAAATAAAAATAGTAACTTCCCTGTTGCTAAATATTATTCTTTTAATATTTTTAAACATTAAAAATACATAAAATGCAGGTTGCTGTTTATACAAAAATAGGGGCAGGTCAGATTTGCCTGAGGGATCTTGATTTGTGGACCCTTATTCACCTGGAGTTGTCCAACCTTTTGTCATCTACAAAGTTCATGTTTGAGAACGGTGCAATCCAATAAAATATCATAAAACAATCTCATAATGTCTAATGTAACTTTTTGATTTTGTGCTGGGGCTCTCTCCAACTTCATGTGGTCTGTGGGCCATGAGTTGGACAAGCCTATGAGGAGCCAAAAATCTGCGACAGTGGTGGATGTCCCTGGGCCCTTGAACTTCCTAAGATCCAGTCAACACTTTGTGAATATATATAAGAGCACTTCCTGCAGCTCTTAGCTGACACTCAGAAAGTCCCAGAAGAAAAAGCTTAGGAGCCATATGTCAGAAGCCATTTCCCTAAATGTAAATGTTAGGAGGCATTTCTTGAGTTCATGGTAGTTTCTAGGAGTCATTGCTAGTGCCCGAGAAGTCTTAGAAAAAACACTGCTAGACCCTGAGGACAAATAATTGTCCAGTGATCTTGTCTCTTAAAGTCTGCTACCTGCACCATTCTTAATACTTTGCCTGATTCAGAAGGATGAAAAGTATAAAAAGACAAGATCTCCTGAGTAAATTGGGAGCATGGGGACCTTGGGGGAGGGTTAAATGGGAGGGGAGAGGCAGGGAGGGGAGCAGAGAAGAATGTAGAGCTCAATAAAAATCAATAAAAAAAAGAAAAGAAAATCTACATCTCTGGCTGGAGAGAAAACATCTCATATTTTCAAATATTTAGTAAATGGTTTTAGTTCAAATTTAAATATCAGAAGCAGTTGAAATGCCTAGACTACTACAGGCTATACAGAGAAATCAGATTCCATTTAATAAGAACCTTTTTTTCTTAGTGCTGGGGGATGTGGTTGAGTGGTAATGTGTGCTTAGCATGTTTAAGGCCGTGGGTTCTAGCCCCAGCATACATACTCACAAACCACCCCTATCCTTTTTCTTTAAAATAAACAATAACTCACAGATGGGTTCATGTTAGTTTAATTGCCATGAAAGGCTATGATATACATAGAAGCAGGATTAAGTTGCTTAGCTTATTGCAACTGAATGCACAAGATGTTGCATTCAAGTTATAGGCTGCTTGACTTAACCTGTGGCTGTTAGTCAAAACTAAGCCATTGAATGTTCATGTTCATAAAATGGAGTAGTTAGCCTGGGGCAAAGGTGATAGTGAGAAAATAGAAATGCTTATTTGAAAAGAAATAAGCAGCACAGAAGTTCCTGCCTCTGCTCCAGGCTGCAATTGGAAGATCTTCCTTCTCAATAAAGTTTTATAGAATGAAATTTATACTCAAAGAGGAAATGGTCATAAAAGCTACAACACTAATTTTAAAATCTAATGACAACCAGTATAGTTTGTGGTTAAATCTTTAAAAATAACTAAACATGTTCAGGAATCGTTTTACCTTTTCATATAGAGTTATTATTTACAGATTTTATACTGTTAAAAGAAATAACATATCCTAAGTATATTAAAATAATCTTAAAGAGAAAGAAGGTAAACAGAAAATTTTTCTTGAACAAAAAATATTAGAGAGGTTAGAGCCATAAAAAGAAAGCCTTGCTTAGGTAAACATTAGGGTTGACTTTTAATTGAACATGAATTAAATTACTTATTTGTTAGTTTTTCTTATTTTTTTAGTCTGGAAGTTGGCATACCCCTTACCCTTTGTTTCTGTTCAATACAACATAGTTTTAATTTTTCAGTTTTAAAAAAAAGTGAAATTGAAATGTATCTAGAATTGAGAGAGTGACTTCAATGAGAAAGTTCTATAAAAAAAATCTGAAAGAAAACAAATAAGACTGCTGTGTGTTTCAGATGTAGGGTTTTCTTCTTTCAAAGATTTTTGCTGATTTTGACAAGAGTATGAATCATTGAATTAGTAAGATCTAACTTGTCAGGTTCCTGAGAATTGTTCCATCATAAGACTTAGCTGGGCTTGGTCAGCCCAAGGTTATCTGTCCTCAAACCTCAGAGTCCCTCCCTATCATCTTTCTTGGCATCTAGAGTGGTCCCTTCATCTTAAAATGCTTTCTCCCTTACCCTAATGAGTCCAGCTCCTTTGAGCTGGATTCTTTCTGTTCTTCCTAACAGAACAGTCAGCTTATTTGGTACATTTCCATAAGGTGGAATGCTAAAGTGGGAGCACTTCCATCTCAGCCAACTTGGCTTTCAGGGTTTCTTCAGGTGGCTGTGCCAGTGAAAATTCGAAGTAAGCATGGAAGGTGAGGTAGGGCCCCACCAGACTCCTTAGATTCCTATTCTCTCTGTATTTAGAAGAAGGCCTTCGACTGCAACCTAGCAGGTGTGGGTGCAGCTTGATTTCTCCAATGAAAGAAAAAACACATGCACTTAGTAAAATACAGTCAGATACCACTAGTTATTACTTTATTAAATGTTATTAGAAATATATAAGTAATATTTATTATTTATTCATTAAACTTAAAATTTATCTTTAAAGTGTACCTTCAATTGTATCGACAAGTCATTAAGTATTCCGTACTTTAGGAAGGACAAGAGAACTATCAATGAAGTGATAACCGCATTGAAAAGAAAAGATGCACACATGTGGCACAAACTGGAAAAGAGCACAGTAAGATGATAAAATGTGCCATTCCTGATACTAAAAGCAGTACACATACCGATCTCTTTGAATGCAGGAATTGTAAAGAGAGACAATCCAGTACTAACCCTTTGCATTTCTAAGGCTTTTATTTTTACTAGTTATACTCTAAATTATGGAACATATACTCCTGTTATCTGATCTCTTCTTCCCTAATAGAGATCCTCATAACATTTCTAGGGCCACCTTTTGAACTATGAGTATCATCTGCCCCCTAGATAAAGACAAGGCTGGGCAAGGCAGATTAGTTTATGAAACAGGACCTGTAGTAAAATAGTAAAAATAAAGTAAAAGTAAAATGACAATATTATCCTCATTTTAGGTAGATGGTAAATTGTTAAAGCATTCATTTTTTCTAAATTACTGTTTTCTTTTTCAAGTCTTCTATAAATATCAGTTGGCCAAGAAGAGAAAGAAGGGCACTGTTAGGTGATTGGACATGGGACAGGTAGAATTACAGCTGGGAAGAGGAAGGAGAAAGTAAAAGGAATAGGACTCCCAGGAGTACACAGAGTCCACATTTAAAGGCATGGCTATGTGACAAAGCAAGAGAAATCTTGTCTATATGTACTGTCATTCATTGGTAAAATTACGGCTTTTTCAAAAATCAGCTTACCAGTAAAGTTCATGCCTATAGATAGTTGCTTTTTTAAAAGCTACTCCTATATGGGAATTAGTAAAAGACAAAAAAAAATCAAGAAACAGTAGTGATTATATAACAGTGGTATATACATATATACATATGTATGTATGTCAATTAATGAAAAAAGGACATAAATTTTTTGTTTTGTTTTTTCCCATATTCTTTTATTTTTTTCCATTCAAACAAAAAAAGAAGAATTTGCATTTCCTCCCCTTCTCCCAGTTCCCTCCCGCTCCCCCCCTCCCTCCTGCTGCTTCCTTAAAAGAGGGCATGGTGCCCAGCCCTGTGGGAAGTCCAAGGCCCTCCCCCCTCCATCCCGTCCTAGGAAGGTGTGCATCCAAATCGACTAGGTTCCCAAAGAGATAATACATGCAGAGGAGATAGGTCTTAGTGTCATTGTTGATGGCTTCTCATTCTGCCCTCATTGGCAGCCACATTTAGAGAGTTCAGTTTGATCATATGCTCATTCAGTCCCGGTCCAGCTGGATGTGGTAAGCTCCCATTAGATCAGGCACACTGTCTCAGTGGGTGGTCCGGCCCCTCACGGTCCTAACTTCCTTGCTCATCTTCTCCCACCTTCTGCTCTTCAACTGGACCTTGGGAGCTCAATCCATTGCTCTGGTGTGAATGTGGGTCTCTGTCTCTATCTCCATACATCAGACGAAATGTCTATGGATGTGATCAAGATATTCATCAGTGTGACTATGGGACAATGATAGTTCTGGCACCCTCTCCACTGCTGCCCAAGGACCTTGCTGGGGACATCCCTGTGGACACCTGGGATCTCCTCTAGAGCCAAGTATCTTGCCAGTCCTAAAATGACTCCAATAATGTAGATATCTTATTCCCTTCTCCAATATTCACCTTTCCTCCATCTCCACCCTCACTCCCCCAAGCTCTCCCCAGTCCTTCCCTTCTCCCTTCTCCTT
>PVIU01035703.1:0-10044 GCA_004026605.1 Ondatra zibethicus | reverse complement strand
CTGTATCTGGAGCCTGAGCAACCCTGTATCTGGAGCCTGAGCAACCCTGTATCTGGAGCCTGAGCAGCCCTGTATCTGGAGCCTGAGCAGCCCTGTATCTGGAGCCTGAGCAGCCCTGTATCTGGAGCCTGAGCAACGCTGTATCTGGAGCCTGAGCAACCCTGTATCTGGAAAGCCGCGGCTGGGGCTTAGTGACAGAACACCTACCTAGTGTACATGCGATCCTGGGTCTGATCTCCAGCATGGAAACAAATGTTAAAAAAAAAATCTGTTTAGCACTTTTTAGAAATTTTTCCTCTTATTAAAAATAGAAATTTTTCTCATATAATATATCCAGATTACAGTTTTCTTCCTTCTACTCCTAGTTTCTAAACCTGCCATCCATCCAGACCCACCCTCTCTCAATCTCTTTAGACAAAAAAACAGGTTTGTAAGGGATAATATGATATGATATAATGATAAGACAAAAAATAATACATAAAAATTGGACAAAACAAGCAAACAGAAGGAAAGGAGTCCAAGAGATGGCACAAGAAACAGAGACCCACTTGTTCGCACACTCATGAGTTCCATAAAAATACTAAACTGTAAACCATCATATATACACAAAATATCCATAGGGTAAAAAGAGAGAAGAAAAAATATAAATAAAATTTTTTAAAAATTAACTGTAAAAGCTCTGATAGAACATCATGAGACAAGGAACCTCAAAAGATGCTATTGAGTTTACATTCTGTTGGCCATCTACTGGGCATGCAGTCTACCCTTAAGAGTGGCTTGTTTCCCCAGTAGGACTCCCTTAGAGGAAACTAAATTTTAAGTTGCCCAGTGCTTAGCTGTAGATCTCTGCATCTGTTTCCATCAGTTGCTGGATGAAGGTTCAATGATAACAATTAAGGTAGTCATCAATCTGATGACAGAGAAAGGCCAGTTCAGGCACTGTCTCCACTATTGTTTAGGGTCTTAGCTGGGGTCATCCTTGTGAATTCCTGGGAATTTCACTGGTGCCAGGTTTCAGCCCATAATGGCTCCCACAATCGAGATATTTCTTTTCTTGCTCTCCCTCTCTGTCCTTCCCCTATCTTGACCATCATGTTCCTCATCCCTCCACTTCTCCCATCCACCTCCCTTTCCACCCTCCCTTCTCCCCTCTCCCCAATGCTCCCAATTTTCTCAGGAGATCTTTTCTATTTACCCTTCACAGGGGGATCAAAGTATGTTTCTCTAAGGGTTCTCCTTGTTACCTAGCTTCTCTGGAGTCATGGAATATAGGCTGATTATCCTTTGCTTTACATCTATCATCCACTTATGAGTGAGTACATACAGTGTTTGTCTTTCTGGGTCTAGGCTACCTCACTCAGGATGGGGTTTTCTAGTTCCATTCATTTGCATGCAAATTTCAAGACTTCATTGCTTTTTTTTATCACTGAGTAGTACTCCATTGTGAAATGTACCACATTTTCTTTATCCATCCTTTGGTTGAGAGACATCTAGTTTGTTTCCAGATTCTGGCTATTATGAGTAATGCTACTATAAACACAGGTGAGCAAATGTCCTTGGGGTATGAGTGTACAAACTCTGGGTATATGCCCAAGAGTGGTATTGCTGGGTCTTGAGGTAAATTCATTCCCAATTTTCTGAGAAACCACCATACTGATTTCCAAAGTGGCTTTACAAGTGTGCACTTCCACCTGCAATGGAGGAGTGTTCCCCTTACTTCAAATGCCCTCCAGCATTAGTTATCTTCAGTATTTTTGATCTTAGCCACTCTGACAGGTGTAAGATGGTATCTCAGTGTCATTTTGATTTGCATTTACCTAATGACTAAGGATGTTGAGTGTCTTTAAGCCATTTGGGATTCTTCTGTTGAGAATTCTCTGCTTAGATCTGTACCTCATATTTTAATTGGATTATTTGATATTTTGATATTTAGTTTCTTGAGTTCTTTATATATTTTGGAGCTGCTTGTTCATCCCGACCACCCAGAATACAGACACAGAAACTGTATTAAATCACTGTTTGGCCCATTAGCTCTAGCTTCTTATTGGCTAACTCTTACATATGGGGTTAGTGAAGATCTTTTCCCATTCTGTAGGCTGTCATTTTGTCTTATTTACTGTGTCCTTTGTCTTGCAGAAGCTTCTCAGTTTCAGATGTCCCATTTATTAATTGTTTCTCTCAGTGTCTGTGCTACTGAGGCTATATTTAGGAAGTGGTTTTCTGTGCTCATGCCTTCAGGGCTACTTCTCACCTCTTTTATGAATTCAGTGTGGTTGGATTTATGTTGAGTTCTTTCATACACTTGGACTTGAGTTTTGTGCATGGCAATAGATATGGATCTATTTGCAATCTTCTACATGTTGACATCCAGTTATGCCAGCATCATTTGTTGAAAATTCTTTCTTTTTTCTATTGTATAATTTTGGCTTCTTTGTCAAAAATCAGGTATTCATAGGTGTGTGAATTAATATCTGGGTCTTTGATTTGATTCCATTGGTTTACCTGTCCTTTTTTTATGCCAATACCAAACTATTTTCATGACTATAGCTTGACAGTAAAGCTTGAAGTCGGGGATGGTGACACCTCTGGAAGTTCCTTCCTTGTATAGGATTGTTTGGGTTATCCTGGGTTTTTTGTTTCCCCATATGAAGTTGAATATTGTTCTTTTGAGGTTTGTGAAGAATTGTGTTGGGGTTTTGATGAGGAGTGTGTTGAATCTGTAGACTGCTTTTATAGCACATTTTCTTTATCCATTCTTCTATTGGGGGGACATCTAAGTTGTTACAATTTCTGGATATTATGAAGAAAGGACATAACCGATCAAGTGTCTTTGTGGTAGGATGATGCATCCTTTGAGTATGTGTTCAAAAGTGCTAGAGACAGATCTTGAGATAAATCTATTTCCAACGTCCTGAGGAACTGCTACAGTGATTTCTGTGGTGGCTGTTCAAGATTTCACCCTCACCAGCAATGGACTAGTATTCCCATTACTGTACATGCTCACCAACATGAGCTGTCCCTTGTTAACTGACCTTAGCCATTCTGACAGGTATAAGATGAAACCTCAAAGTAATTGTGATTTTTATTTACCAGATGACTAAAGATATGGAACATTTCTTTTTTTCTCTGTGATTTGAATTTTGAAATTCTCTTTTGAAAATTCTCTATTAATCTTTGTACCTGATTGTTTAAAATTGTTTTTGTCTTGATATTTAGTTTTTGAGTTTTTTATATATTTTGGTTATTAGCCCTCTACCAGATATGTTGTCTATAAAAATCTTTTCCTATTTTTTAGGTTGCTGATTTGTTCAAATGACAGTGTCTTTTGCTTTGTAGAAGGTTGGCAGTTTCACTAGGTCCCATTTATTAATCATTGATCTCAGTGCCTGTGCCAATCATGTTCTGTTCAGAAAGTCTTTTCCTGTGCAAATGAGTTCAGGGATATTCCCTCCTTTCTCTTGGTAATACTTTCTTTTATGATTCCAGGTTGTTTTAGTTATCTTGGGTTCTTATGCTTCCATATGAAACTGAAAACAGAAAGGACATTTCAAGACCTATAGAGAATTATGTTATGATTTTGATGGGAATTATATTGAATCTGCAGACATCATTTAGTAAAATTCCCATTTTTACTATATTAATCCTACTAATACATGAGCATGGGATATCTTTCCATCTTCTGATACCTCTTCAGTTTATTTCTTCAGTGTCTTAAAGTTTTTAAATCATACACATTTTCACTTGATTAGGTATAATTAACCCAACATGTTTTAAATGATTTGAGGCTGTTGTAAAAAGTGTTAATTTTCCTCATTTTTTCTCAGTTCATTTGTTATTTGTACATAGGAGAGTTGCTGATTTTTATGAGTTAATTTTGAGATAATCACGTGGGTTTTGTCTTTCAATTTGTTTATGTGAAGAATTACATTTATTGATTTATGTTTGTGGAACCATCCCTGCATCTCTTGAATGAAGCCTATTTGATCATAGTAAATTATCTTTTTGATGGGTTCAAGGATTTGGTTTACAAGCATTTTATTGAGAATTATTGCATCTTTGTCCATAAGAGAAATTGGCCTGTAATTCTCTTTAATTGTTGGTTTTTATGTGATTTAGGTAGCAGGGTAACTGTGACCTCATAAAACTAATTGGGCAGTGTTTCTCTTGCTTCTATTTTTGTGGAATAATTTGAGTATTATTGGCATTGACACTTTTTTGAGATGAGTCTGGCAAAATGCTGTAAGTTAAAAAAATCTGGCCCTAGTTTGTTTTTGGCTGGGAGACTTTAAATTACTGCTTCTATTTCACTGAGTATTATAGATCTATTTAAATTGTTTATCTAATCTTGATTTAACTTTGATAAGTGATACCTATTAAGAAAAGTAGGATCCATTACCAGTAGAGCCATCTGGAGGGGTAAGTGTGTCCCCGCCTGGCCACAGAGACGCCCCGGGAAGGGAGTACAGGCACCCTCCAATCCCCTAAACTTTCTGGCCATTCAGCAGGGCTTCTCCCCAGCTACTGGCTTTTCTACTTATCCCACCCCAGCTTGCCCCCAAGCACCCCCTTCCATCTGCGAGGTCCTAGGATCTCCCAACTCAGCCTGCTTCAGGGCTGAGGCTCTGGGGACAAAGTGGTGAGTGCAAGGCTGCAGGGGTTTGTATGTTCCATGGAGCTGGCATCTGCCAAGCCAGCCCTTTTGTCTGCAAGGTCCTTGGCCAGAAAGTGGCCCTGATCCAGTACTAGTAGATCCATCCAGAGGGGGTCCTTAGATCCACCACCACAGCCTAGTTCAGGGAGGAGGGGATCTGAGAGCCAACTCCAGTGCTGAGGGGACCTAAGAGAGGGCAGAACAAGAAAAATCCCCACGTACACAGTTAGCCACAACAAAAATTGGACCAAGCCACCAAGACTCTCCTGACCACATTCAAAGGAAGAGATGGGCAGGAGCCAATGCAAGAATTCCTCCAACAACCTGAAAAGCAACATGATAACACCAGGATCCAGTGAATATACAATAGGAAGACTTGAACAATCTAATCCAGAAGTAGCAGAAGAAATCGACTTTAAATGTAACATTATGAAAGTGATAGAGACCATTAAAGAGGATGTGAAAAACTCCTTTAAAGAAATGAATGAGAAGACTAACAAAAAGTTAGGAGAAATGAATAAATTCCTCAAAGATAACCTAGAAAACCAAGTAAAAGCAATCAAACAGGTAATGGAAACAGTTCAAGACTTGAAAACTGAAATGGAGGCAATGAAGAAAACACAAACCAAGGGATGGCTGGATATGGAAAATCTGGGTAAATGAACAGGAACTACAGAGACAAGTTTAACCAACAGAACACAAGAGATAGAAGAAAGAATCTCAGACGCTGAAGATATGATAGAGAAAATAAACTCATTGATCAAAGAAAACAACAAATCTAACAAATTCATAACACAAAACACACAGGAAATCTGGGACACCATGAAAAGACCAAACCAAAGAATAATAGGGGTAGAAGGAGAAGAATTACAGCTCAAAGGCCCAGAAAATATATTCAACAAAATTAAAGAAGAAAACTTTCCCAACCTAAAGAAGGATATTCCTATGAAGGTACAAGAAGCATACAGAACACCGAATAGACTGGATCAAAAAAAAAAAACCATCCCGTCACCATATAATAATCAAAACAGAAAACATAAAGAATAAAGAAAGAATATTAAGAGCTGCAAAGGAAAAAGGTCAAGTAACATATAAAGGTAAACCTATCAGAATTACACCTGACTTCTCTATGGAAACCATGAAAGCCAGAAGGTCTTGGATAGATGTGCTGCAGACACGAAGAGACCATGGATACAAGCCCAGACTACTATACCCAGCAAAGCTTTCTTTCACCATTGATGGAGAATAAAAGATATTCACAGATAAAAACAAATTTAAGCAATACATATCCACAAACCCAGCCTTACAGAAAGTACTAGAAGGAAAACCACAACTAAAGGAAGCAAACAACACTCATAATAACACAGACATCTAACAACCCTGCACCAGCACAACTCAAAGAAGGGAAACACACAAACTCTACCACCCAAAAAAAAAAAAGAACCAGAGTTAACAACCATGGGTCATTAATATCACTTAATATCAATGTATTCAATTCACCTATAAAAAGGCACAGGTTAAGAGAATGGATATGAAAACAGGATCCAACATTCTGTGGTTTACGAGAAACACACCTCAACCACAAAGACAGATATTATCTCAGAGTAAAGGGATGGGAAAAGGTTTTTCAATCAAACGGCCCTAAGAAACAAGCAGGTGTGGCTATACTAATATTGAACAAAATCGACTTCAAACTAAAATCAATTAGAAGAGATGGAGATGGAGACTTTATACTCTTAACAGGAATAATCCATCAGAATGAAGTCTCAATCCTGAATATATATATGCCCCTAATATAAAAGCACCCACATATGTAAAAGAAACATTACTAGAACTCAAAGCACACATCAAACTCCACACACTAATAGTAGGAGATTTCAACCCTTCTCTCTCACCAATGGACAGGTCAACCAGACAGAAACTTAACAGAGAAATAAGAGAACTAACAGATGTAATGAATCAAATGGACTTAATAGACATCTATAGAACATTCCACCCAAACAGGAAAGAATATACCTTCTTCTCAGCATCACATGTAACATTCTTGAAAATTGATCACATACTCAGTAACAAAGCAAACATCCACAGATACAAAATATTTGGAGTAACCACCTGTGTCTTATCGGATCACCATGGAGTAAAGTTAGAATTGAACAGCAATTCCACCCCCAGAAAGCCTACAAACTCATGGAAACTAAACGGTCAACTACTGAACCACTCCTGTGTCAAGGAAGAAATAAAGAAAGAAATTAAAGTCTTCCTTGAGTTCAACAAAAATAAAGACACAACATACCCAAACCTATGGGACACTATGAAAGCAGCGCTAAGAGGAAAGTTCATAGCACTTAGTGCCCACATAAAGAAAATGGAGAAAGCAAACATTAGTGACTTAACAGCACACCTGAAAGCTCTAGGAAAAAAAAAAGAAGACTCACCCAGGAGGAGTTGAAGACTGGAAATAACCAAACTGAGGGCTAAAATCAACAAAATAGAGACACAGAAAACAATCCAAAGAATCAATGAAACAAAGAGCTGGTTCCTTGAGAAAATCAACAAGAATGACAAACCCCTATCCAAATTAATCAAAAGGCAGAGAGAGAACACTCAAATTAACAAGATTAGAAATGAAAAGGGGGACATAACAACAGACACTGAGGAAATTCAGAGAATCATTAGGTCTTACTACGAAAGCCTGTATGCCACAAAATTCGAAAATGTAAAAGAAATGGACAGTTTTTTAGATAATTACCATATACAGAAATTAAATCAAGACCAGGAGAACAATTTAAATAGACCTATAAGCTGCAAGGAAATAGAAGTTGTCATCAAAAACCTCCCAACCAAAAGAAGCCCAGGATCAGATGGTTTTAATGTAGAATTCTACCAAAACTTCCAAGAAGAGCTAATACCTATACTTCTTAATGTGTTTCACATAATAGAAACAGAAGAGTCATTGCCAAACACTTTTTATGAAGCTACAGTTACCCTGATACCAAAACCACACAAAGACACAACCAAGAAAGAGAATTACAGATCAATCTCATTCATGAACATCTATGCAAAAATTCTCAATAAAATACTGGCAATCCGAATCCAAGAACACATCAAAAAAAAAAACCCACCCATTATGATCAAGCAGGCTTCATCCCATAGATGCGGGGCTGGTTCAACATATGAAAATCTATCAATGTAATCCATCATATAAATAAACTGAAAGAAAAAAACCATATGATCATTTCATTAGATGCTGAAAAAGCATTTGACAAAATTCAACACCCCTTTATGATAAAGGTCTTGGAGAGATTAGGGATACAATGATCATATCTAAATATAATAAAAGCAACATACAGCAAGCCTACTGCTAACATCAAATTAAATGGAGAGAAACTCAAAGCAATTCCACTAAAATCAGGAACAAGACAAGGCTGTCCACTCTCTCCATATCTCTTCAATATAGTGCTTGAAGTTCTAGCAATAGCTCCAAGGCAACATAAGGAGATCAAGGGGATTCGAATTGGAAAGGAAGAAGTCAAACTTTCATTATTTGCAGATGATATGATAGTGTACATAAGTGACCCCAAAAACTCTACCAAAGAACTCCTACAGCTGATAAATACCTTCAGTGATGTGACAGGATACAAGATCAACTCAAAAAAATTAGTAGCCCTCCTATACACAAAGGATAAAGAAGCAGAGAGGGAAATCGGAGAAACATCACCTTTCATGATAGCCACAAATAGCATAAAGTATCTTGGGGTAACATTAACCAAGGAAGTAAAAGATCTATTTGACAAAAACTTTAAAGCCTTGAAGAAAGAAATTGAAGAGGATAACCAGAAAATGGAAGGATCTCCCATGCTCCTGGGTTGGTAGGATCAATATGGTAAAAATGGCAATTCTACCAAAGGCAATCTATAGATTCAATGCAATCCCCATCAAAATCCCGAAAAAATTCTTCATAGACCTTGAAAGAACAATAACTAACTTTATATGAAAAACAAAAAACCCAGGATAGCCAAAACAATCCTATACAATAAAGGAACTTCCAAAGGCATTACCATCCCGGACTTCAAACTCTATTACAAAGCTACAGTAATGAAAACAGCTTGGTATTGGCATACAGAGACGTTGACCAATGGAATCAAATTGAAGACGCAGATATTAATCCACAAACCTATGAACACCTCATATTTGACAAAGAATCTAAAATTATACAATGGAAGAAAGAAAGCATCTTTAACAAATGGTGTTGGCATAACTGGATATCAACCTGTAGGAGAATGAAAATAGATCCTTATCTATCACCATGCACTATAATCAAGTCCAAATGGATTAAAGACTTCAATATAAATCCAACTACACTGAACCTGATAGAAGAGAAAGAGGGAAGTAGCCTGCAATACATGGGCACAGGAGACCACTTCCTAGGTATAACCCCAGTGGCACAGACAATAAGAGCAACAATGAATAAATGTGACTTCCTGAAACTGAGAAGCTTCTGTAAAGCAAAGGACACAGTCATTAAGACAAAAAGGCATCCTATGGGAGATCTTCACCAACCCCACATCAGACAAAGGTCTGATCTCCAAAATATATAAAGAACTCAAGAAACTAGACATTAAAACTCTAAATAACCCAATTAAAAAGACGGGGTAATGATCTGAACAGAGAATTCTAAACAGAAGAAGTTCAAATGGCCAAAAGATACTTAAGGTCATGTTCAACTTCCTTAGCGATCAGGGAAATGCAAATCAAAACAACTTTGCGATACCATCTTACACCTGTCAGAATGACTAAAATCAAAAACACCAAGGATAGCCTATGCTGGAGAGGATGTGGAGTAAGGGGAACACTCATCCATTTCTGGGATGCAAGTTGGGAATGCAAACTTGTGCAACCACTTTGGAAATCAGTGTGGTGGTTTTTCAGGAAATTGGGAATCAACCCACCTCAGGATCCAGCAATACCACTCTTGGGAATATACCCAAGAGATGCCCAATCATACTACAAAAGCATTTGTGCAACTATGTTCATAACAGCATTATTTGTAATAGCCAGAACCTGGAAACAACCTAGGTGCCCCTCAATGGAAGCATGGATAAAGAACGTGTGGAATATATACACATTAGAGTACTACTCAGCGGTAAAAAAAAAAAAAAAACAATGACATCTTGAATTTTGCATGCAAATGAATGGAAATAGAAAACACTATCCTTAGTGAGATAACCCAGACCCAAAAAGATGAATATGGTATGTACTCACTCATTAGTAGAGTCTAGCCATAAACAAAGGACATCAAGCCTATAGTTCACAAGCCTAGAGAAGACAAATTGCAAGGTGAACCCAAAGAAAAACATATATAGATCCTCCTGGAAATTGGAAGCAAACAACAT
>PVIU01035702.1:0-10070 GCA_004026605.1 Ondatra zibethicus | reverse complement strand
AAGTTAAGGTTATAATGGTCACTGTCTCTTGTTGATGCTTTCCCAGGAAGAACATTGAAGAAAGATCACAATTTTTGGTTATTAATTTTAACTAAAATCCAGATTTTCCACTCAGCTTTCTGGACATGCAAGGAGGTGATTTAATCTGAGGAGTTTCATTCCCATGTGTAGTCTTCACCTCTCTACTGCTGAGCCAGGGAAAAAGTACTGACCACACAAACTTTTTCAGCCCCTGGTAGACAGGACGTTTAATTGTTTACTCCTTTCTGGGCCAAAAGTTCAGTTAACACTATTGACCCTTTAAAATTACCTGGCTAGAGTGAGAAGGAGACACAGAATGCCAGCAAACCTGCATAGGAGTTTATTAGAAGGGAGTGTGCACAGGCCTGGAAATCGAGGTACAGAGAGAAAAATGGCGTGTCCAGCTTTTAAAGGCTGCCCTGCACATGTGCACAGGGGGTTGACGTGGCTACGTCCCACTGATGACGTAGATGACAGGTGACTCACGCATGCACACAAGGGTTTAGCTGAGTCATATGTGGATGTAACCACACATGCACGCATATGGGTCACGTGGCGCCTTTTATGCCCGAGGGACTGACCGCACACACCTGTCTTTAGAACCCAGAAGGGCAGCCTTATCTGTGTCTGAATAATTACATTCCACCCTTTTGTTTATAATAAAGATTTGGGAGGTTTGGGGGGTCTTAATGGATGGGAATGGGGTGTCGTAAGGTATCTCATGACTGCTTCACGCTGACTTTGTGGGCGTCGAGGAGGTGAGATGCTTGACCATGTCTTGGGGTGGCTGATTACTGGGCTCTGAGGAACTGGCTGGCTGGCAGCTTGGACCTTGCAAGGCACTGGAAAAGCAGAAAATTATGTCTGGAAAAAATTTTATATCCCAGTGATTAAGAGAGGAGAGTCCCAAGATGTAAGATAAAGGGGGGTTCTTTTTTGGGAGGGAGGATGGAGGAGGGAATTTCCCAGGGGTTCCCGAGACCAGTAATGATAAGGGAAGAATTAAATGATACTTATTCTGGGTGAGTCTGGTCCGTTTAGGTAGGTCCAATTGATTCCCTGGAGCTTATAAAAAATGTTTGAAAAGAAATAAATTTTAGACATATTAAAAGTTTATGATTACGACAATAGAATGGAAGATTGTGGGAGGGGTGAAGAAGGAGGAAATTTTTGAAAAGGATAATTATTAGACCCTTTACTGTTTTACCTGAAGTAAATCCTAAGGCACTGGTTTTTCTTTTTCATCATGGTATTACCTTAACATCCAGGAAACACAGCTACAGTCAGTGATAACCTGTTATGTTAAAGTCTGTTTTGTGAGTTTTTTGGCGTTTGGGGCTACAAACTCATTATTGTTTCTTACCACCTGGGCTTTTGACAGTCCTTGTACCTCCCACTTATGGTTAATGATGGTCCCTGTAATAACAGCTGAGTGGTTAACTGGAAATTTAAGCATGACATTGGAGATGTGGAGAAGTTGGTAAAGCAGATAGGAGAAAGAGGAAGAGAGAGAGTATATGAAGTTTTGGGCACAGGAGAGTTGAGTAAGGATGAGGCTTTTATTTTTCTGGGACTAGAGAGGGAGTGGCTGATCTTGGTGTCCTCTGGAACTTAAGGGAACAGGGCCCTGTTTGAGTTACTGTATATGGGGGAATATCTTGAGCTGGAAGAGTAAAAGGTTTAAGATGTGACAGGAGAATCCAATGAGGAAGTCCCTCGAGCTTAGCAGCTGTGGGAGTTACAAGAATTACTTTAAAGGGGCCCTGCCATTTAGGGGAAAGGAGTGAGGGACGTTGGTCTGGGGGAGAAAATAATACCTGATCCCCTATTTTAACCAGTGGTGGGTATGAATTAACACATGCTTGAGGTAATGAGTAGTCAGTAAAATCCCATAATAGGGAGCATAGATGGGATAACAGTGGAGTAAGCAGGTGATCAGGAAGGGGAAGCTGGTGATCAGGAAGGGGAGAGGTTTTAGGTGAGAGGCTGGGGGTTAAAACTGGCCACCCATACATGAGTTCAAAGGGCTAGATGAAAAGGGGGCTTTTGGGGAGAGCCCTAAGCCTAAGAAGGGCCAGAGGCAAAAGTTTTACCCAGTCAAGGTGAAGTCTTAACAAGGACATTTTTTAAAGAGTGGTTAGTTCGTTCTACCTTCCCTGAAGACTGAGGGTGGTATGGGATATGAAAATGGCAGGGGATGTTAAGAGCCTTGAACAAATTTTGAGAAATCTGGGAAGTGAACTCTGGGCCATTATCCGACTGAAGAGAGGTTGGGATTCCAAACCAGGGGATGATTTCTCAGAGAAGAACATTGGAAACTGCCTGGGCCCTCTTATTAGTGGTAGGAAATGCTTCAATCCACCCAGACATTGCATCCACCAAGACCAGGAGATATTTAACTCTTCTGACCTTTTGCATATGAGTAAAGTCCAGCTGCCAGTCAGTTCCTGGAAGGGAGCCCCTGGCCTGGTGTGTTGTAAAAGGGAAGCTACGGTATTTGTTCTTGGGATCTGACTTTTGCCAAATTTGACAAGAGGCAATGATAGCTTTTAAAAACTCTAAGTCCTCAGGGGTGGGTTGGAGGTGAGCCTTGACAAAATGAAACAGAGATTTACTATTAGGATGAAAGATCTGATGTAGGTAGGACAGAATTTCCTGGGTGTCAGGGGGTGTCTGTGAGAATGCAGGCTGTACTGTATGAACCCCCTGAGGTGATTGAGGTAGGTTTGGGCTCTGGAATGCTGCTGTTCTAGCTGCTTGGTCAGCCCGGTTATTTCCCTTGGAAATAATGGAACTGTCGGTCTGATGAGACTGACAGTGAATAATTCCTATAGCTTTGGGGAGATGGGACACTTTTAACAGGTCCATAATGTAACCTCAGTTAGTTATAGATCCTCCTTTCATTGTAAGAAGCCCACACTCCTTCCAGATAGCTGATTGGGACAGGAGGATATGAAAGGCGTATTTGGAGTCTGTGTAAACATTTAAAGCCTGTCCTTTTGCTAAC
The DNA here is from genome assembly GCA_004026605.1 of Ondatra zibethicus. NCBI lineage: Eukaryota > Metazoa > Chordata > Mammalia > Rodentia > Cricetidae > Ondatra > Ondatra zibethicus. The sequence continues at coordinate 7,042 of PVIU01035702.1, read as the reverse complement.
TGGAAGGCACGGGTAAGAGCTATCAACTCAGCCTGCTGATTAGTGGTATGGGCAGGGAGTGCCCATGCCTCCACTACTCCAGTATCTGATACTATGGCACACCCTGCTCTATGGGTCCCATCACATAAAAAGGAGCTACAATCAGTGTACCAGGTCTAAGTGGCCTGGGACAGTTTGCCCTCCTTATATGTGAGGGGTGGGGCAGTAGATCCTCTAAGATCTCTATGCAAGACTGAGATGGGGATTAATTAATGTTAGGTTGAGGTAGGAGATTTGCGATATTAAGGGGTGGGCAGCATTGGAAAGTGAGTGTGGCATCTTCTACTAGTGACACCTGGAGGGAAAGAACTCGGGAAGGGGGTAAGGTTTGTAAGCCTTTGTAAGTTAAGAGATGAGACAGATTGTGGTGGGAGAAGACAGTGGTGGGTGACCCAAAGGTTAGTTTTTTTTGACTCACGAATAAGAAGCTCAGCAGCTGGTAAAGCACATATGCAGGATGCCCAGCCCTGAGTGGTAAGGTCCATCTTCTTTGACAAGTATGCTGCAGGTGCAAAAGAAGGTCCCAGCTGATGTCTTAGGACCCCAAAGGCATATCCCTCCTTCTCTGTAACATAGAATGAGAAAGGACATGTTAAATCAGGGAGATGAAGAGCTGGTGCCTGGATAAGGGCTTGCTGGAGTCTCTGGAAAGGTTTAGTAATGGGATGGAGAAGGGGCTCATGCAGAGAGCCGAGAGCTGCCTCGTATAAGGGACAGGTGAGGAGAGAAAAAGAGGGGATCCAGGAATGCAAGAAGCCAGCTATTCCTAGTAATGATAAAACCTCTTCTTTTGTGGAAGTAACTGCAAGGGACTGAATTAGTTTCTTTCTGTCTAGGGTAATAGCCTTTTGAGTTGAGGTTATAGTTAATCCCAAATAAATGACCTGAGGAGTAGACAGTTGGGCCTTAGAAGGTGAGACTCTATAGCCCCTTTTGGACAGGAAATTTAAAAGTGTGGAGGTATCAGTTTTGCTGATCTCCAATGATGGGCTGCAAAGTAAAATGTCATCTACATACTGTATGAGTTTAGACTTAGGGAGAGACAGTGATCGCAGGTCAGAAGCTAAAGCCTGACCCAACAGGTGTGGGCTGTCCCGGAATTCCTGGGGAAGGACAGTCCAGGTGAGCTATGTGGAGAGGTGAGTGTCAGGATCAGTCCAGGTGAAGGCAAAGATGTTTTGAGATTGAGAGCTGAGAGGAATAGAGAAAAAAGCATCCTTGAGGTCTAGAACCGAGAAGTGGGAGGTTCCTGGAGGAATAGTGGAAAGAAGTGTGTAAGGGTTAGTTACTACAGGATGAAGGGGGACCACTGCAGAGTTAATGAGCCAGAGGTCTTGAACCAGGCGATAGGTTCCACTAGATTTTTTAGCAGCAATTATAGGGGTGTTAAAGGGAGAAGAGGTCGGGCAAAGCAGGTTCTTTCTTAAGAGGTCAGAGATAATAGGCTTAAGTCCCCTAAGGCTTTGGAGAGAGAGGGGGTACTGATCTTGGGTAATGCACTTAGTAGGATCTTGTAATTGGATAACAATGGAAGAATGGTATTTAGCAACGGAGGGGTTTTGGGTTTCCCAGACTTGAGGGTCTACCTGGGAGGCTGGTAGAGGAAAAGACACATGGGGTTGGGAAGTTGGGAAGCTAGGAGAAGGAGGAGTGGAGCTGCTGGCAAGTCTGGGGTAAGACGAATGGGAGGAGCAAATGAGATGGAAGCTCCTACTTTTCCTAAAAATCCCTTCCCATGAGAGGTACCGGGCAGGTTGGCATGACTAAAAATGAATGAGTGACATAAATACCCCTAAAAACATAGTTAAGTGATGGGGTCTGCTGAGATAGATAAGGTTGTCCCCCTACCCCAACAATAGGGAAACTAGAAGGAGAGGTAGGCCCCCAGATTTCCCTCAGTACTGAGTATGTGGCTCTGGTGTCCAAAAGAAAGGAGATGGGCTGTCATGATACCGTGATGTTCACCCGTGGCTCCCTGTTACAGATGATGGTTGTGGTCACGTCAAAGGAGCCTGGGTAGCCTCACTTGTCCATGGCCTAGAAGGTCAACTTGGGAATTTTCTTGGTTTGATGTCTCCATGCCACTATGTGCACAAGGACAATCTACTGCCCAATGTCCTTCCCTATGGCATCTTGGACAAGGTCTCATGGGACCAAAATGAGGATTAGGGCATGCTCGTGCCCAGTGACCAGTTCTACCACATTTGAAACACTGGCCTGGCAGTTCTCGAGCCCCAGGGGGCCAGGGAGCAGCACAGACAACACGGATTGGGTGGTCTGTCACCTTGGCCGGTAGGGAGGCCATGGTTAGCACATGACAGTGATTTTGGGCTTTGTCATTTCTCGCATGGTACACCTTAAAAGCCAAGTCTAAGACTTCTGCCTGTGTGGTCAAGGGGCCTTTCTCCAAACGTTTAAGTTTAGCCCTAATGTCAGATTAGCACTGACTAAAAAATGAGTCATTAGTAACTGTCTGCCTTGCGTGGTTTCTGGATCTAAGTTAGTATACTGCAACAGAACTTTTGTGAGGCGTTCCAAAAATGAGGAAGGCTTTTCCTTCGTATCTTGAATGATCTCTGAGAGCTAAGTACAGTTTACTGGCTTGAGGGCAGCCTTACGGAGACCTGCCAGGAGGCAAGTAAAAACCGGTCCCTAGCTAAAATCCCACCTGCTCCAGGAGGGTGGGAAGAAAGAGTTTGGTGAATCTCATCTGCATGTAGACTGGCCTGTTCCCAAACTCGCCTGTGCTCTTCCGGAAGTAGGTTATTGGATAAGATCATATAGATGTCATAAAATGTAAGATTATAAGGTTGGGTAAGATATTGAAATTGTTTTATGAAAGTGGTAGAATTAGATGTATAGGAACCCAGTATTTTTTCTATATGGGAAAATTCTGAGAGTGAAAAAGGAACATGTACCCTAATCAATCCATCTACGCCAGCCATCTCTTGCAACAGGAGAACTGTAATGGGCTTCCCTTGGTTAGGGTTGGGTTCCATGGTGGCACGTGAACATGTGAGAGGTTGGGGTAAAGGGGGGTGTCAGAGCAGGGCAGCTGCTGTGGCCTGGCACCAGAGAGGAAGAATGATTCAGCGGGGCCACTGGAGCAGGTAGTGGGGGGAGAGAGAGAGCTGAAGAGCAAGCGGAGGGAAGTGGCGTGGCAGCGGGAGGTAAAAGAGCAGAAGTATCTTCCTGATGAGGTTGGGAAGATGTGGATTCCTTAGAGTGGTCGGGAGCAGTGGGTAAAGGAACCAGCGTAGAAACAGGAGTAGGAGCTAAAGGGACAAGAGTAGGAACTTGGGTTGAAGGAATGATGGCAGGGGCTGTAGGAATAGGAGCAGAAACAGGGGTTGAAGGAGCAGTGGCAGGGCCTGAAGGGACAGGAACAGAAATAGGGGTTGAAAGAGCAGTGGCAGGGGCTGAAGGGACAGGAGCCGAAACAGGGATTGAAGGAGCAGTGGCAGGGACTGAAGGGACAGGAGTAGAAACTGGGGTTATAGGAGAAATGGCAGGGGATGAAGGGACAGGAGTAGAAATTGGGGGCTGGGGTTAGCTGCCTGCTGAGGTCGAAAAGGCAGGCATTCATTAGCTGGGTCCAGAGCAGAAGTAGAGGGTTCTTCTGGTAGAGACAGCATAGCCAGAAACATGTGAGTGGGTGAACAGCTTGAAAAGACAGAGTGCTTAGGCTTGGCCTAAATAGTAAAAGGCTTGGATGTAGGGAAACTCCTTCCATTTGCCTGTGAGCTGACAATACTTAGAAAGCTCCCATAAAATAGCAGGATCAATGGTGCCATTAGGCGGCCACTTTAGATTGCCATCTAAATTGTAACGAGGCCATTTTTTTTTTAACAAATATGGACAAGGGTGGGAATCTGTAGGTAGGGCATTAAGGCCTGGGGCTTCAGGGCCGCTAAAAGGCATCCCAGAGGGGAGGCTGGATTGATGGGTTTGGATGGCTTAGTTCCCATAGTTGAGACCATGAAAACCCTCAATATGGTGACACCACAAGGCCTATTAGCGGGACGTCTCCCCCTATAGGCAGGGTACAAATCAGCATGTCACAGGACCTGTAGAAGGGCATCCCCTTGTCAGGGGTGGAATGGTTAGGCCTGTCTGGATCCAGTCGGGGTGACCCAGAACCCAGCAAGGCCAGAGGCTGCTCCAAGTGGCCTCTCACAGCAAGGGTAAAAAAGAAAAGAAAAAAATGGAAAAAAAAAGAGAGAACGACGAAGGATCTGAGGGACTCTGGGCCCTCAATCACAGGTAGATTGGCCCTGGGCCATTCCAAACACAATCTCAACTGAGGGAAGCAATCCACAGATGAATGCCAGTGAAGGTAACAACCGTAGCCTTGAAGACCATGGTTGGGGGGGGGCAGTTCCCCCATTTCTAGGAACACCAAAGGGTTGCCAGAGCTCAACAGTCAATTCCTCAGGTTCAGAGAATTGGTTAAGCTGGCCAGAATGTGGGGACTCACCAATTGAAGCCAGTGTTGTTTGAAGAAATCACGTGAAGGCATATGGAACACGTGGTTGTTTTGGAGAAAATCCCCAGTTCCAGATCCTGATCCCAGGGGAGAGAGGGGCCTGGGGCAGGAGAGCCTGTGGAGTCTCACGGCACCAATAAAATTACCTGGCGCGAATAAGAAGGAGACATGGAACGCCAACAAATCCGCTTAGGAGTTTATTAGAGGGGAGTGTGCACAGGCCTGGAAATTGAGGTGCAGAGAAAGAGAAAAATGGCTTGTCCAGCTTTTAAAGGCTGCCCCACACATGCGCACAGGAGGTTAACGTGGCTACATCACACTGGTGACATAGATGACAGGTTGACTTATGCATGCACACAAGAGTTTAGCTGAGTCATACGTGGATGTAACCATGCATGCATGCACGTGGGTCACGCAGGGCCTTTTGTGCCTGAGGGCCTAACCGCACATGCCTGTCTTTAGAACCCAGAAGTGCAGCCTTATCTATGACTGAATAATTACACCCTTCACAGAAGGAATTTTATTACTGATCAAGAGAGTTTGGCATCTATCTGGCCTCCTTGAACAACTTATCATCACTCTTTATAATTTGGTAGTGTATGATAAGACTTTTTGGTTTTTATTTTTTTGGGTTTTGTTCGTTTGTTTGTTTGAAGGAGTATACACTCAGCATACAACACAAACTTGGCATGATTATGTCAGAATTACCTATAATTCTATTTTTGTATGAATTAGTACCTTTTTTGTATAGAGCACAAATGGTTGGTCATGCATTGTGGAATACTGTATGTGTAGCACCTAGGTAATTGAGCATATAACTAAACTAAGCCTATCAGGCCTAAGGATATAGTCTAGAAGTTTTTGTACCATTTTGATATTATAGACTACCTCTAAAATTACTGATCTGATGATGTCAACACTCTCATATTTTGTGTGTATTAATATGAATATACAAGCATGTCTGTTCTCTGGCTAGATTTGAGGCTCCTTCACTTCAAGAAACTCTATGTCTCAAGACAGAATCCCTCCTATGATTTTATCACTAAAAAAGCCATGCATGCATCAAAACTCAAGTCCAAATGGATCAAAGACCTCAACATAAAACCAGCCACACAGAACCTCATAGAAGAAAAAGTGGCAAGTACCTTGAATGCATTCGCACAGAAGACCACTTCCTAAATATAACCCAAGTCGCACAGAAATGAGAGAAGCAATTAATAAATGGGACCTCCTGAAACTGAAAAGCTTCTGTGAAGCAAAGGGCACTGTCAACAAGACAAAATGACAGCCTACAGAATGGTAAAAGATCTTCACTCACCCACATCAGACAGAGGTCTGATCTCCAAAATATACAAAGAACCCAAGAAATTGGTCATCAAAAGAACAAATAATCTAATAAAAAGAAATGGAGTACAGACCTAAACAGAGAACTCCCAACAGAGGAATCTAAAATGGCTGCAAGACACTTAAGAAAATGCTCAACATGCTTAGTCATCAGAAAATGCAAATCAAAACAACTCTGAGATTCCATCTTACACCTATAAGAATAGCCAAGATCAAAAACACTGATGACAGTTTATGCTGAGAAGTTCTTGAGTAAAGAGAACACTCCTACATTGCTGGTGGGAGTGCAAACTGGTACAGCCCCTTTGGATATCAATGTGGCAATTTCTCAGAAATTTAGGAAACAACCTTCCTCAAGACCCAGCAATACCACATTTTGGTGTATATCTAAAACAGGCTCACCGTGCCACAAAAATATGTGCTCAACTATGTTCATAGCAGCATTGCTTGACATAGCCAGAACCTGGAAACAACCTCAGTGCCCCTCGACCAAAGAACGGATAAGGAAAATGTGGTACATTTACAAAATGTAGTACTACACAGCAGAAAAAATTAATGACATCTTCAAATTTTCAGGCAAATGGATGGAGCTAGAAAACATTATTTTGAATGAGGTAACCCAGATCCAGAAAGACAATTATCATATGTACTCACTCATAAGTGGTTTTTAAACATAAAGTAAAGATAACCAGCCTACAAATCACAATCCCAGAAAACCTAGACAACAATGAGGACTCTAAGAGAGACATACATGGATCTAATCTACATGTGAAGCATGTGAAGTAGAAAAAGATAAAATCTCCTGAGTAAATTGGAGCATGGGAACCTTGGGAGAGGTTGAAGGGGAGGGAAGAGGTAGAAAAGGGAACAGAGAAAAATGTAGAACTCAATAAAAATAAATTTTAAAAAAAGACATGCATGTGTAAAAAGAGTTATACACGTGTTTAAATTGCACAACATGCTTATTATTTATCTTGTAAATAATCGAGATATAAGAAAAAATCAGTAACAATTTTAAAATGTAGTATAATAGAAAAGGTAGGTAAGATTTTAAACATAATAAAGGTCTTGGAGAGATTAGGGATACAAGGATCATATCTAAGTATAATAAAAGCAATATATAGCAAGCCGACAGCAAACATCAAATTAAATGGAGAGAAGCTCAAAGCCATT
>PVIU01035701.1:0-10039 GCA_004026605.1 Ondatra zibethicus | reverse complement strand
ATGAGTAAATACTGGTGTTTGATAACTGTCTTAATGAACATGCTCATAAGGTGACTGATAAGTTGTAAATAATACCTGAGAAACAAAGGGGTAGTTTTGATATTCTTGTGTCAGTATGGAAGATCTTACACATTTATTTAATACTTAAGTGTATGGAGATGTTTGTTTGTAGCATAACAGCACAGTAGCCTTGACTTAATTTCCTTTGGTTAATACTGTACCTTTTACCATGGCCAGTGCTCCCCATCCCTACAAAGACATTTTATTTATTTCGCTCTATAACCTGAAATGAATAGGAACAAGAGTTTTAAACCATGTTACATTAACTTATTTCTGACATTATGTATTAGCCTAGGATATTACAGGAACTTGATTGTTATATAATTTATATCAGAACCTTTCTATGAATATGAGCTTATTACATTTGAAATGCTTCCAATGCTCTTTTTTTTCCTTTTGTAATTCCAAAAAGGTTATGTAAACCAGTCTGTCTATTTCATGGATATTTAATAGTGAGATCTTCCATGTTGAAGGTAATGTATTTTTTTTTAAGATTTTAAAATTGCTATTTTGTTACAAAATAGAGACCTATTAACAGTTGAGAGCTCCTTATGTGCCCTCAGGGAAAGAACCCTCTGTGCAACAGAACTACACAAACATCTTCAGTACTTTCTGAGGGTGATTATATACTACATAAATTGATCTTGTGTATTTAACCTTATCTTTTTAATTTTAAAATTGACATTTGAAGCGTGGTTGTGCTCTGCTGGAGGGGGTTGGGATGCTTAGGTGTTTGCCTACTTGTTCAGTAAATTACATTTGCATCAGTATGTGTTCCGGCCAACCTTACTGGTATGTCTCAAATACTTAGCGTCAAATAATACTTGTCTTGCAGTAGATGATCCCAGAAAATAGTAACTCCTATTCTTAGATTTTTACTCTTTCTCACTAACAACAGAGGAATTGTTTTGTGTCATTATTCTGTATTGCATCTTTTATGTAGTGACAACCTACTGTCTGTTTTGGTGGGTTAATGTGAAATAAAGCCATTGGATCTCTGCCACTTCAGAAGAAAGGACAGTTCGTCTGACCTTTCTTCAAAATGATACCTACTGATGTCATAAGGAAAATAGTACAAACAGACCTAGAACATGGCTTATTAAAATTGGGGGCAATCATCACTTTGATCCTTTAATAAGACATTATGATGAACACGTTTGGGATCAGAGATTACAGTGCAATAGAAGAGAAAATTAGTAATGTTGATATCTAAACTGCATGTGTTGCCTATGGGTATGGAAAAAGCACTCTGGGGTGGGTTTCCCTTGTGTTTTGTTTTTCTTCCCAGTTTCTAAATCCAGTCAGTGTACCACATTCAGATGCTGTGAATATAGCATCTTTAGTCTTATGTGAGGTCATTTCATTTTTATGACTTCTAAGAGTTCTATGTGTATTTCTTCTAGTTGGAACCTAAACAAATCATATTCTCTTACCTATGCTACCATGACTTATTTTAATGCCATGCAGTAAACCAGTATATGTGGGGACAACTGTACAGTCAAAGAAAAAGGTAGCTCTTCAGGCCTGTGGCTCTTATTCTCTCCTTTCGTACTTCTTACCCTAGTGAAAGAATTAAATGAAACCTCTCACACAAAAACTAAAAATTCCCTTTTGTATGGATCCTAGTCACTTTGACCCAGATTTCCTGATTTTATATACAGAAGATTACAGAATGCAGTGGTTTGTAGGGCTTTTGAAAAATGGGATCATTTAACCATTTGAAAAAAACTGTTTAAAAGCCACCTACCCTACTTTTGAATTTTAGATGTGATACTGCCCATGTTGTCTTTTTAGCTAGAGTTGGAACTTATAACAATCGGATTGGGCATATGATTTCAGCTGTGAATCTGAGTATTTCTTCCTTTGTTTCTTTGAGTTATTTTCTGAGCAGTCTGTCATCAATATTGGTAACTAATCATTAAAGAGAAAAGTTGCATTGCAGCTATGTATTAGTGTCTTAGAACTTTTTTGTGTTTTAGTGAATCGAGAGTACTGATGGGATCACTTACTGTAACTTCTTCTATAGAAGGGCACCTTCTGCAAGCAGAACACAAATGAACATGCTCAAGGAGTGTCCCGTTTTCTAAAGATTGAGTTTGCTAGTAACTCCTTTACACGAGCTGTTTCTTTGTATCCCTTTGCTGGCAAGGGAGTACAAGGAGTCAAACCCCAGATCAGAACACCCCACATTTGAGTGGAGACTTATTTTTACTCTGAGGGGACTTATTCCCCCAAGTATGAAACTGGCAATTATTTTTTTCTCATATAAAAAATTTAAAAATATCCCCTAAACCAATGGAAAATAGATACTGGCTGCACTTAGTACTGCCAAAAGCCAAAGTCATTTGCACATATTCCATCAACCTATCAAGAATTAGGCCTCTCTTTATAACCCACAGCATGAAAGTGCATGCATTCTCTTAGCTGGGCAAACAATTATACTGTAGTTGTGATACAACACATGTGGCTTTTATTTGTACTGCACATACCCACTGTATAGCCACTTGGGAGTATCGTGGTTAGCTTACAGCAACTGCCGTCTGCATTTATACTGTTTATTGCATATTCTTTTCCCTGGAAGTGAAAGAGAAATGTTTTTCTTGTTGCATTGATTACATTTTATAAATTTGCTTAGCTGGAAAGTTTGGGGAAAGAGGCCTATTTGTCAATTGTACAACCGATTGTGAAGCTTAGTGTGAATATTTTTACGTCTGTATTAGACATTTTCTTTGCAAATCTATTGTTCGATTGAAATGTAAATGAAATTAAAGATGGTGTACACCCATCATGTAAAAAGCAGGCACCATCTCTAAGATGGATTTAATGCTCATTTTTAAGGCATATACTCAGCTTCTATTTAAAACTATAAAATAATTCTGTACAATGAAATATGGGGAATATATATGGGAATAAATTCTATTCCATTTATTTCAATTTGAATTTCCAAATTGTAATGTTTCCCTTTGTGCTATAGGAATAGGATTAAATGGGGGGAAGGCTAGAACTTATAAGGCCTGTATATGGGGGGAGGGCAGAGATGGAACAATGAGGGTTGTGATGATAGTGAATAGCAAAGAGTGAATTCTGTGTGTTTTGCTGTAGCACTGAAGTGAAGAGATATTAGCTTTGGCTGTTCACAAACTAGAGCATCATGATTTTCAGTGTTTGAGAGAAAATTGATGGAAAAAGTTTGCAGTACTTGACATGTATTTGCATGCACAAAATAAAATTATTTGTCCACCTTAAAACTTGTTTGCTTAGTGTCAATGTTAAGTTTATTGTATGTTTTAATTGTCCTGGTTTTCTTGATAATATCTTTAATAAAGCTGCGAAGACACTCCTTAAGTAGGGGCTTAAATGTTCACCTGCTTCATTGGTATACATTGGGAGGTAAAGAGACCTAAGGAGGTTGAAATATTTCTTAATTCTGTTTGACACTTCATTCAGTATAGAGCATTTTTAAATGGGTGGTGGTGTAAAACATAATACTGAGTTTACTGTCTGGGAGATAATAGGACAGATGCATAAATAGGACAAAGTCATGTGTTATGAAAATCATTCTGTAGGCTTCAGAAAGTTTTTTTTAAAATGGTGTGAATCTCAGCACCATTGTCATTGATCTCAGAGTACTTTTATTTATTCACCCCACTTATGTGTAATAAGCCCCTAAGATTATAGGTCAATTAAATGAGCCCTTTCCCTAGAAACTTCTAGTGTAGAAATGGTAAAGACCAATTTGAATAACTCAGAAAGCTACCTACTAAGGGGCCAGTTGTAGTTGAATTGAGCAAGAGGGGGTGCTTCTCTGTGAGACCACCTCTAGCTAGACTTTAAATTCTGCATAGCATTTGTACCTGTAACAGATTACCTTCACAACCTTTACCTCTATTTTGAATTGTAATCCTGATTTATATTTGATAGGTTATGTAATTTGCCAAGTTCTCATAACCAGAAAGGTAATAGAGTCCGAGTTCTGCCATCTTTCTCTCAAAAAGGTAACAGTGATGGTTGTTGGATCCATTTCTACCCTAAGTGAAAAGTGTGATTAAGAAATGGGATTTAAGCCAGGTGGCAGTGGCACACACCTTTAACCCCAGCACTTGGGAGGCAGAGGCAAGCAGATCTCCTTGAGTTTGAGGCCAACCTGGTTTACAAGAGCTAGTTCCAGGAGAGCTAGGACTGTTACACAAAGAAACTCTGTCTTGAAAAATCAGGATGAAAAAAAGAAATGGGATTTAGTAATAATAAAACAGTCAGTTGTTCTCTGAGTATGTTTCAGACAGAGTTATAATTGTTACAATGTAGATTTTCACCATTTCTAGTCAAGAAAAGGAATAGGTACTTTTGAAAATTTGCCCAAGTTTACATTGCAGGAAGAGGAAGATGGCCATTGACTATCTTACTAACAAAATCATAAGAGAATCTTGGAAGTTACATAAGCTGAATGATTTGAGGTTTTAGAAAGGATACTTTGGTGGTGATGTAAAAGATGAAGCTGGAGATAGACTAGCAAAGAGGCAGGGCCAATACTGTAAGTTAAATGTAGACTACATGGCCATGCAGGCTTGGAAGAAAAGAGATGAGCTTGAAGATTGAGGTTGGGGAGAACAACTGACCAGATTTGCTGTGCAAAAAAGTACATTAGGCATGTATACATTATTAGGGGATTGTTTAAAGATTACAAACCCTGTTTTGCTTTGGAGTATAGGAAAAAGCAAGAAGAAAAGCCATGAAGCAAACCAGGCAGAGGAATTGAGTTACTACTGGGATAGGGTCTTGTGTAGCCCTGTTGGCCTTGAACTCAAGTTCGGAGTGCTAAGGTCACATGTGTTCACACCCAGCAAGGAAAGGAAGCATCATGGAAGAAATAAATTTTTAGATTAATAGTTAATCCCTGTTGAAATAATGTTTAACAGAGTAGCCCAGATGCCCATGGGATAGCTCATGACTAGATCTTTCAGGATTTTCTCAAAACCTAACCTCAATGAGAATCAGATGGAAAGTAATGAAAGGTGCAATTTAAAATAGATATCTAAGTCCAAGAGGATGGAGATAAATAGAAGTATTTTTAAAAAAAAAACTTTCATAATAGTTATAGATTCATAGGAAGGTACAGAAAGTACAGACATTACCATGGACCCTTCACATAGTTTATCCGATGGTAGTATCTTGCATAGCTAGTGACTTAATAGGCAATCCATAGACATTATTTACCCCTCCTCAGCTTTGTGTGCATTCATTCACCTGTAGGACATGTGGATGGTTCTGATGCAATTTTCTCAAGTGTAAGTTTGTGGAAAGGCCATTGCTAAGATAACAGTTGTTTCTTCTCATTCATTCCTTTCACCCTTTATAGTTACATCATTTTTCTTACCATACTCTCTGAACCCTGACAGCCATTAATCTGTTCTCCCATCTCTGTAATTATGTCATGGTGACAATGTTATATAAATGTAACCTTTTGAAATTGGCTTTTTTTTTTTTTTTACTGAATTCAGCAAAATTACCTTGAACTTCATTCAAGTTGTTGCATGTATTAATAGATTGTTCCTTTATATTGCGGAGTATTATGCCATGGTACAGATAGACCATGGTTTGTTAAACCATCATTAAAAGGCATTTGAGTTGTTTCAAATTTCTATTACAAATAAAGCTGCTATGAACATTTGCATAAATGCTTTTGTGTGGATATAGTTTTTATTTTTGAAAAATTGAGTAAATAAGCTGGTATTTGTCTACCTCTGAAGAGGATGATGTCAACTTAGATGAATTCCTTAAAAACTCAGTTTGCCAGGGCTGGTGAGATGGTTCAGTGGTTAAGAGCACTAGCTGCTCTTCCAGAGGACCTGGGTTTCCAGCTCCCAGATGACAACTCCAAACTATCTGTAACTCCAGTCTCAGGGGATCTGATGTCTTCTGGGCTCCATGGGCACTACGCCCTCATGGCGTACAGACATACTTGCAGGCAAAAAAAATCCATATGCATAAAAATAAAATTTTTAAAAATTGAGCTTGCGAAAATGAATACACAAGTAAATTGGCATTTTCCTGTATTAGTTTTATGTTGTCACATAAATTACCATCCAAACAGCAGTGTAACACAACAGTACTTACTATCTCAGATTCTGTAGGTCAGGAAGTTGAATGTGACTAAGAATGGGTCCTATGAGTCTCTTTAGAAACTGCAATCCAAAAGTTAGTTGGCATTGCCATCATTTCACTGCTCAGATGTGGAACGATAAGCTTCCAACTTCATCACTATAATGGTTGGCGGGATCTCCTTCCTTATGAACTGTTGGAATGAAAGCCTCAGACTTTTGCTGGTTGTCCATTGGAGCCCAGAAGAGCCTCTTACAGGACATCTCACTGTAGGCGATTGGCAAGAAAATTCATATAGCAAGCAAGAAAGCTGAAAAGTTAGTTTTAGAACTGTATTTTGGAACTGGTATCTCATTACTTTTGTGATATTTTAGTCCTCAGAAGAAAGGCCCTAGGTCAAGTCCACATTTGAGGCAAGGAGAGTCATACAACAGCATGCATCCTATAGATAGGTTTTTTTTTTTGTTTTGTTTTGGCAGTAGGATTTTGTCCAATCAGGAGACAGAAACCATGTAGTGGTTATATGGGATGTATTTTTTTGAACACTATATTAAAGAAGTAATTATAAGGTAAAATATAGCACACTGGTTCAGCAAATTTTTCCTAAGGCCAAAGTTGAAAGAGGCCACTTCTCAAGGCTGGGGTTCAGACCTCATAGGAGACACTATACTCAGTCTTTTGGGTAAAATATTGTTGGATTGCTCAGGTTCAAACTAGTTGACTACCAGAGAACCATTCTCCAGGCCACAGGTGAAGTATGCAGCCTGCAGAGGAAATTGGTACGAGGGTTCTCAGTAGGTCTTTGGAAGGTGGAGGGGAGCTTCAAGACACCAGTTTTTGCATTGAGAGTACCGGAAAATTCTTAGTAGGTTGAAGTTCCCAGCACCCAGCTCCCAGCCGCCCAGTGCAGGGCCCCTTGTTCCATCCCGCCCGGCTAGCTTAACTCCCAAAATAATTACATAGGGGAATTGAACGAGACTCCTAGGATAGAGAGAGACGAGGAAACAAGCTCCACCTGGGGCAGAAGCCAGGAGCAAATCCAGCCCTGGGAGCCAACCCAGTCCTGGGACACCGATTGAGCCAACGACCTGACTCAGAGCCCACGACCTCCACTGGAACCGGAGTGGGACTGAACCAGTTACCTAGGACAAGGAAAGAACAGGGCTCCACCAGGAGCAGAAGATAGGAGTCAACCTGGTCCCGGGACTCGAGCACATCAGGATTGACCCAGCGACCAGATCCAGAGCCAACGATCTCCACCTGAACAGGTACAAGGGAATAACCGCTGAGGGAGTCAGCCAGAGACAGAGACTGCTGAGGGTCTGGACGTAAATCTGGGACCCTCAAGGGAGTGGATATAGGCCAACACCCCCGCGGGGCTGGGGGAAAGTCTAGGACCACCCAGGAACTAGGCCAGGCCAGGACCTCCGTCAGCCTGGGCTTGAGTAAGGCTGGGTCCTCCGAGGGAATAAGCAGGAACCAGAGATCTCGACGGGGCCAGGCGCGAATCTGGGTCCCAGGAGAGAGTAGACCTGAACCAGGTCCCCTGTGGGTTCGGGCATTGGTTTGAGACATCAAAGGGAAGAGGCAGGAACCTGTAACCCTTGTGGGTTCCAGAGTGAGTCGGAGACCTCTGAGGAAGCAAGCAGGCCCCCTGCTGGTTCGGGCATACCTGAGCCTAGAACCTCCCAGGCAGTAGACCGGAACCAGAAACCTTTCCAGGCCCAACTCCAACCCAGGGGCTTCTGCAGGAGGGAACCCAGCCTAGGACTTACAGATATAGGTCAAAGCTAGTAACCTAAACCAAAGTTGCCTGGAGGCAAGGAACTCCACCTTGGGCAACAAATCCCACAGGAGTGCAATTGAACGAGACTCCTAGGATAGAGAGAGCTGAGGAAACAAGCTCCACCTGGGGCAGAAGCCAGGAGCAAATCCAGCCCTGGGAGCCAACCCAGTCCTGGGACACTGATTGAGCCAATGACCTGACTCAGAGCCCACGACCTCCACCGGAACCGGAGTGGGACTGAACCAGTTACCTAGGACAAGGAGAGAACAGGGCTCCACCAGGAGCAGAAGATAGGAGTCAACCCTGTCCCGGGACTCGAGTGGATCAGGATTAACCCAGCGACCAAAACCAGAGCCAGCGATCTCCACCAGAACCGGTCTAACTCCAAGCCAGGGACATCTACAAGAGGAGATCCAGACCAAGATTTACAGAAACAGATCAAAGCCAGCAGCCTAGACCAAAGTAGGCTTGAGACAGTAAACTCCAAGAGAGCAGACCAAAATACAGGAACACTGAGCTACCTCCAGGAACAGGAATAACCAACGAAGTAACTTGAACTGGGACACTGACTGTACCACGAGGAAAACCATCTTAGCTTCTGATCTACTGGCACGTAGGAAATTATCCAACAGAATCTTAGACACCACCAACCACACCTATTAGAGTAAAAGATGAGAAGAAAAGGTAAGATCACAAGCTACACCACAAAGAACAACACAATACCAATGCAACCCAAAGACCCTACAAAAGTAAGACTGGAACAACCAAATATGGATGACCCAGAAGAAAATGATCTAAAAAATAACCACAAGAGAATATCTGAAATTATTAAAGATGAATTGAGAAATTACCTTTTAAAGAAATGGAAGAAAAAACAAACAAAAAATTGGAAGATATCACCAAATCACTTAAAGAAAAACCAAGAAAAAGCACTCAAACATATAATAGACTATTCAGGTCTTGAAAACTGAGATAGAAAAAATAAAGAAAACACAAGCCGAAGGAATCATAAAACAGAAATCATGAGGAAAAGAACAGGAACTACAAATGCAAGTACGAACAACAGAATACAAGAAATGGAAGAGAGAATCTCAAGTGTGGAAGATAAAATAGAGGAAATAGACTCATCAGTTAAAGAAAACATTAAATCTAACAAAAGCTTAACCCAAAATATCCATGAAATATGGGACAACATAAAAAGACCAAATCTTAGAATAATAGGTATAGAAGAAGGAGAAGAAAGTCAACTTAAAGGCACTTAAAATATATTTAACAAAACCATAGAAGAAAACTTTCCCTACCTAAAAAGGCATGCCTATGAAGATACAAGAAGCTTACAGAACACCAAATAGACTAGATCAAAAAAAAAGTCCTCTTGCCACATAATAATCAAAACACTAAACATACAGAGTAAAGAAAGAATATTAAGAGCTGCAAAGGAAAAATGACAAGTAACATATATAGGTAGACCTATCAGAATTACACCTGACTTCTCAGTGGAGACGATGAAAGCCAGAAGGTCATGGTCAAACATTATGCAGACATTGAGAGACCATGGATGCCAGCCCAGGATACTATACCCATCAAAACTTTCGATCACCATAGAAGGACAAAACAAGATATTCCATGACAAATCTAGATTCAACCAATACCTAACCACAAACCCAGCCCTACACAAAATACTAGAAGGAAAACTCCAACCCAAGCAAGATGGTTACACCAACAAAAACACACACAATGGATGATCTAATTACAACAAATCCCGAAGAAGAAAACACACACACACACACACACACAAAATAACATCACCAACGAGGAAAACCAAATTAACAGGAGAGAGCAACCACTGGTCATTAATATCCCTAAATGTAAATGGACTCAACTCACCCATAAAAAGGCTAACAGATTGGATACGAAAACAGAACCCATCCTTCTTCTGCATACAAGAAACGCATCTCAACCTCAAAGACAGACATCATCTCAAAGTAAAAGGTTGGGAAAAAATATACCAATCAAATGGACCTAAGAAACAAGCAGGTGTAGCTATCCTAATATCTAACAAAATAGACTTCAAGCTAAAATCAGTCAAAAGAG
>PVIU01035700.1:0-10045 GCA_004026605.1 Ondatra zibethicus | reverse complement strand
TTTGGCGTCTCCATTCTCTGCAGGATTATTGGCATCCTTACCAGCATCGGCCTTCCCCTTCTTCCCCTTGGGTACCTTCTCTCCCTTCTTTGCAGGGGCCTTTTTAGGCTTGGGCTCTGGCTTTGGAGGAGCAGGTTTAGCGGACAACCTTGCCGATCTTCTCTGTGGCTCGTCCTTCACCTTGGCTTTATCTCCTTTAGTATCCCCTTCAGCCTTTCTTTTGGGCATGGCGGCGGCGGGGGGGGGGGACGTCGGCGCTGAACGCGGGGCTGCAGCGGTGCGCGGCTTGGGTCCGTCCGGGGGTCACCCCCGTTCTCGCTGCTTCTTCACACTGCTCGGGCTCCGGGGCGACAGTCTCTTTATTAACCAATGAAAGCAACCCAAATACAGAAGTACCTCCTACACCAAGTGATACTTGAAATATGAGGTGCCAGAAGGATCAGAAGGGGAGAATATTAGAAAGTGACCTACAGATTCTTTAGTGATATTTTGTTAAAGATGTGGCTACTTTTGTTGTAGTCCAAAAATATCTGCCTTACATTGTATTGAGGAGTTTTGCCTTAATAGGTTTGGCATAGTACATTCCCTCAAAAACCCTTGAATTGACACAGTTGTGTGGCTATTAGAGGTCACACTCATGAAGATATATAGGGAAAAGGAGTAAGTTTTTCAAGGAAAAATATAAAAATGTATTGTTTGAGGAGAACAGGAGCACCAGGAAATGTAAGGGATCTAAATCCACTGCTGCTGGAGAGAAAAGGTTTAAAGGGAAGCCTGATACTAAATGGTAAAAGGAGTGGATGATGGAAATGTAGCAAAGGCAGGCATTGGACTAATGAATGGAGATCAAGGGACAGTTAAGGTAACCCTTTGCTAATGGGAAGTGCCATGGGGTGCCTCTGGCAGGCTCCCTTGCCAAATTCAGTACAGTTGTTTCCTGTCATTGTGGAGAATCTCCTTCCTAGAGCAATTAAAGAACCGAATGCCTATTGTGAGGAACCATACTGCTGTGGATGGCAGAAAAGGTAGAGAAGAGAGAACAAAAAATTCAGGAGAAACAGTAAAGCCCATACTTTGCCAAACTTCTAAAAATGAACAAAGATTACAATAAAAATATGAATAAATGATGTTGTCATTGACAGTCTGGTAGACACAGATGAAGATGTAACAATAATTGAACCAGAACCTTGGCATCCAAATTGGCCTCTTTAGGAGGTAAATGTTCAGCTTTTAGGTATTGGAATTTTATCTCCAGTAAAACAGAGCATGAGATGGGTCAAATGTATTGAGCTGGAAGGACTGAGAGGAAAAGTAAAGCCATATGTGGCTAACATAGCAAAATATTTGTGGGGACATGAATTGTTACAGCAATTGAATACTTAGCTTAACAATCCCCAAACAAGAATATTTAACACTTAATCCTTTACAAATAGTGTCGCTCCCTGAGGACTAAGCATTTAAATATATGAGACTAAGTGGGAAAATACATTATCCACCACATTCCATTTCCTGGCTTCCATAGGCTTATAATCAATCAATGTAAAAAATGCACTCAGTTCAACTTCAGAAGCATCCATAATGTATCACAGTGTTAGCACTTGTTATCAGTCCAAAGCTCACCATCTCTACTGAATACTTATAGCATTGCACTAAACATAACCCTGTTAAAGAAAAGAAAAAGAAAAAAAAAAGAAGGTATATGGCATACTTATATTACGCAAAGGCACAGAACATACGTTACATATTCCAAAAGGGAAGAAAGGAAAGTACTGGATCAAAGTGAGACTTAAATCTGCAGGATTCTTCATCTCCATTTCAGATGCCAAAATGCTTCAGAACTCCAATCACTTCACCCCTTTTGACTGCAGTGCACTTCTTCCTCTCAGACTGCTTCCACAACCAGTCCACAGTTCTTCTGCTAAGGTACCCATAAGTCTTGGCCCTCCAACATTTTGGGATTTCCACGTAAATTTAGCAATGATTTTTATAGCTTTACTCAATTTTCTCTATGGGCCTCTATGTGGGGAAAACCCTTACACTTGCCAGGAATCAGCAAAATTTCTTAGCCATGGGGACAGATTCCACAACTCTTTTCTTCCATACATTCTTGATTTTTATTCCAAAACCTCTGGTCCAAGGTTCCAAGTTCTACTATTTCTTGTGGCTGGAACTTGGACTCCTCCATCAATTACATCGGCATCAGTCTACAGTTGATGGTTCTCTTTCTTCTTACATTTTTCTTTCATTCTTTTAAGATATTGAAACTTAACCTAGGTGGGGTCCTGCCCTCATGTTACCACTCCATTTATTCTACTTAGTATGAGGCTTCCCTTTAAACCTTTTCTCTCCTGCAGCAGTGGACTTCGATCCCTTACGTTTCCTGGTGCTCCTGTTCTCAATCATTTTAAATATTTCCATGAAAAACTTAATCCTTTTCCTTATAGATCTGCATGAGTGTGACCTTTAATAGCCACACACCAGTGTCAATTCAAGGGTTTTGGGGGGGGGGAATGTTCTATGCTAAACCTCTTAATGCAAAACTCCACATTTCAACGTAAGGTGGGTATTTTTGGACTACAACAAAAAGTACCACATTCTTTACCAAAATATCACTAAAGCATCTGTAGGTCACTTTCTAATATTCTCCCCTTTCTGATCCTTTGGGTACTCCATAGTTCAAGTTTCAGTCAGTATTATCTTGCATGTGCCTAATCCAATGGCTCTTTATCTTGTTCAAAAGTCTGAAATCAATTTTTTTTCATTCTTTTAAGATGTTAAAAGCTAACCTACGCTGGGTCCTGCCCTCATGTTACCACTCCATTCATTCTATTTAGTATGAGGCTTCCCTTTAAACCTTTTCTCTCCTGCAGCAGTGGACTTAGATCCCTTACATTTCCTGGTGTTCCTGTTCTCCTCAATCAATACATTACATATTTCCTTGAAACAGTTACTCCTTTTCCCTATAGATCTGCAGGAGTGTGACCTCTAATAGCCACACAACTGTGTTAATTCAAGGGGTTTTTAGGGAATGTCCTATGCCAAACCTATTAATGTAAAACTCCACAATTCAAAGTAAGGCAGGTATTTTTGAACTACAATAGAAAGTAGCCAAAATATCACTAAAGCATCTGTAGGTCACTTTCTACTATCCTCACCTTCTGATCCTTCTGGCAGCTGGTAGCTCAAATATCACTCAGCATTATCTTCCTTGTGCATAATACAATGATTCCTTATTTTGTTCAAATGTCTCAAATCATTTACTACTATCAAGTCTATCCTAATTCCTTCATATTCCACCAAACAAGATCATGGTTGGCCATGCAGAGAAATATCAAGCTCTCTGATATCAACCTCTGTTTTAATCAATGTTCTATTACTGTGTTTGATCTGATGATATGGCAGCTATATGTTAAAGAAAGCATTTAAGCCGGGCGGTGGTGTCACATGCCTTTAATCCCAGCACTTGGGAGGCAGAGGCAGGTGGATCTCTGTCAGTTTGAGGCCAACCTGGGCTACAAGAGCTAATTCCAGGACAGGCTCCAAAAGTTACAGAGAAACCCTGTCTCGAAAAACAAACAAAGGGCTGGAGAGAAGGCTCAGTGGTTAAGAGCACTGACTGCCCTTCCAGAGGACCTGGGTTCAATTCCCAGGACCCACATGGCAGCTCACAACTGTCTGAAGATCCAGTTGCAGGGGATCTGACACCTTCACACCAATGCATATAAAATAAAAACTAAAATAAACCATGAAAATATTTTTTTAAAAAAAAGAGAAAGCATTTAATTGGAGCTTGCTTATACTGTAAGAAGTTTATCTAATTAACATCTTGACAAGAGGCACTGAGCCATACAAGTAAACATGGTGATGGAGAAATAGTTGAGTTTTTCATCAGCATCATAGATAGCACGTAGCGTGAAAGCCTGGGCCTAGATTTAGCTTTTGACACCTTAAAGTGCCCCCATGACACACCTCATTTAATAAGGTCACAGTACTTTTTAAAATTGGCATCCTGACATATTTGCTTGAAAACATAAGCAATTATTTTGAAGAAACAGAATTATTTGGGCACTTATTTTTAACATAGTTACTCATGAAACTCTGAAATAAAAAGATGTTATTTTCTCAGTCTTTACATTTTAGGAAAGGCAGAGTCTAAAGAATATTTTTTAAGATGAGACCCTTGTTCATGATAATGAAATTGTGAACTAGTATAGAAGGTATTCTGTCTTGGGAGGAGCAAGGACATTTTAAAGGTCACAGTTCTTAAGCCTTTTCAAAGATAACCCTTTCCCAATGACTAAGAAATCAAATATGAGTCCTTGTGTGCTGTGGGACAATGGTCTGTACACTGTCAATTATGTTTTAAATAAATGATGATTGGCCAGTAGCCAGGCAGGAAGTATAGGCGGCGCACCGGAAATAGAGGTGTGGCAATGAGAATTTGGGGAAGAAGAAAGTTTCAGTATGCAGATGCAGAGGATATAAGTTGTGACTGAATGCCTTGCCGAAGAAAAGTACCAAGCCACGTGGCTGACACAGACAAGAATAATGGGCTAATATAAGATGTAAGAAAGAGTTAATAAGAAGCCTGAGCTAATGGGCCAATTATGATTTGTGATTAATATAGACCTCTGTGTGTTTATTTGGGACTAAATTGACATGGGACCTGGTGGGACAGAAACCTCAGACAACACTTGAGGCAATACTTATTCAAATCACCAGACATGGTGAGAAACCTAGGATAACAGTAACTGGTGAAGCAGCTGCTCATGTTCCATCCACACCAGGAGATACAAGAACTTTTGTTTTCAGGCAATTTTCTTCCTTGTAGTATGGAAGATCTCATCAAACAGATGCTTATGACCAGAATCAGCAGCATTCTGACCTCAATTAGCCAATATAACCTCTGCAAAGGAAAAAACAGAGGTTGCCTATCATATGATTCTATATCTCATTGAGTTACCCATGGAGTCTCAAGCATTAACTCTCCACCCCTTGTCTACAGGAAACAGAAACACAAATTAAAAGCATATTTGAAATATATTTGAAGTGTACATTTTTACGTATGTATGTATATATTATGTGTGGGTCTAAGCATGGAGGTCAGAAGACAACCTTCAGAGGTAATTCTCTCTTTCTCCTGTGAGTACTCTGGGGTACAAATAATGTTTTGTGTTCTGTTGGAAATCACGTTTACTTCTATAACCATCATGTTGGCTATGGCTTCATAAATTTAAATTGTAACATTCTTTCCTTTTTCCCAACCTTTGGTGCAGGAGGTCCTTCTGTATTTCTTTGCTTTTATTGGTTGAATAAAGAGACTGCTTTGGCCTTTTGATGGGGCAGCCCTTAGGTGGGTGGAGTAGACAGAATAGAATGCTGGGGAGAAGGGAAGTGTGGCAGACGCCATGATTCTCCTGGCCAAGACAGACGCTACTTAGACTCATGAGGGTAAGCCACAGTCAAGTGGCGATACACATTAATGTAAATGGGTTAATCAAGATGTGAGAGTTAGCCAATAAGAGGCTAGAACTAATAGGCCAGGGAGTAATTAAATGAATACAGTTTCTGTGTAATTATTTCGTGTATAAGCTAACCAGGCGCTGAGAACGCAGCCCACACACCTCTTACTACATCTCATAATTAAAATTGGATTCAACTAGAAAGTTCCACAATTTAGTTCAAAATTCCAAGGATTTAAAAGAACCCAAGTGCTCATCTCATGTGAGACTCAAGGCAATTTTTTAACTGTGACCTCCTACATCATAAAAACAAGTGACTACTTCTACCATACACCGGCATGCAACCAACTGATTCTAATACAGAAGAAACAGCACAGCAAGGATGGATCAGCTGAAAATACCAAAGGCCAAACACAACCTGACAGCTCCAATTTTGACATCTGGAACTTCTGATGCACTGGGGCTGACTCCAGAGCATTTATGTGCCTCAGCTCCTCCAGCTATATCTGTACATGACATAGTCTCCTAGCTTAGAGGGCCATCAAAGGCACCCACCTGACCTTTCTCTTCAGCTGATATCCTAAAATAACTCCTCTCAGCCTATGCCATCTCAAACTAGACTACTCAAATCCAATGCCCCTCCCTCTACTCCTGGGCATCTCTCATCAGTCCTCCTTATACCCGCCTACTCTCTATGGCTTAACCCTGTGTTCACTTCCTGTGACCTGTTTTCTTGCTCCATTTCTTGATGTTAAGGTGACTTTATTTAACCCTGTTTACAATATTCAAGGAGAAAGTTCTTGGATTAAAGGTGTTTGTAGTGAGTAACCACCCAACAAGTACACACAGGTTTTATAGTAAATATGGCAATCTCAGCAAATACACTGTAATCAAAAATTCTGTAACAAGCTTCATCTTCAGTAAACGGTTCATGCGCAAAAAATAGTTTATGAGGTAAATATGTCAAACAAAATTACTGCCAAAGTCATGAGTAGAAGGTTTCTACATAACATAACATAAATGCACTGGGAGTTGATCAGAATGGAATTTTATTTAAAGGCATTATTTATATCTGTAGGTTTTCTCAAAAAGAACCTGATATGAAGGTGTGTCAAAAAACCTACCATTGCTATTTGTTGTAATCTCTGGTATACATTATTTTCTCATTTTCCTTGTGTGTAGTTTTGAGTTTCCTTTGTTTTACAGGATTCCTCTACACTGTGATTATTTTGGTGATAAATTGTTGATACAAAACAATAATTCTTTGGAATATTCTTAGAAACCTCTTTTTAGAGCGAATGTTGAGTGTGAGTTAAATGCTCTTGGGTACAGACAGTCATGATGGAATATAGAAGGCCTGTCCTCATACTTGTATGGTTTCTTGCCTGTATAAATTCTCTCATGTATTTTAAGTGATGATGCAGCATGGAACTTCAACGCATACTTGCCACTTCTCGGGTTTCTCTCCTGTATGAATCCTCTTGTGTGCATAAAATCCTGATGGACTACTGTAGGATTTGCCAGATACTTCACAATTGTAGGGGTTCTCTCCTGAATGAGTTCTCTTGTGTTTGGACAGCGCTGATGGACAATGTAAGGGTTTTCCACATTCTTCACATTTGTAGGGTGTTTTTCCTACATGAATCCGTCTATGTTGAGAAAGTAATGAGGAAATATAGAAGTCCTTGCCACATACATCACACTGCTAGGGTTTCTCTAATGTATGAATCCTCTTGTGTGGAGAGGGTGATGATGGAAAAATTAAGGCCTTGAAACACACCTCACACATGTAGGGTTTGTCTCCTGTATGAATTCTCTTGTGTTGAGAAAGTGCTGATGGATGAATGAAGGCTTTGTCACAACTTCACACTGGTCGTGTTTCCTGTATGAATCCTCTTGTGTACAGAAAGTTTTGATGGACAATTGAAGGCCTTGCCACATAGTTAACAATTGTAGGGTTTCTCTCCTGTATGGATTCTCTTGTGTTGAGAAAGTGCTGATGAACGAAAGAAGGCTCTGTCACATACTTCACACTTGTAGGGTTTCTCTCCTGTATGAATCCTCTTGTGTAGAGAAAGATGTGATGGACAATTGAAGGCCTTGCCACATAGCTCACACTGGTAGGGTTTCTCTCCTGTATGAACTCTCTTGTGAAGAGAAAGTCGTGATGGAATATAGAAGGTCTTGCCACATACTTCACACTTGTAGTTTTTCTCTCCTGTATGAATCCTCTTGTGAAGATAAAGTCCTGACGGAATAGTGAAGGCCTTGCCACATAGCTCACACCGGTAGGGTTTCTCTCCTGTATGAACTCTCTTGTGAAGAGAAAGTCGTGATGGAAAATAGAAGGCCTTGCCACATACTTCACACTTGTAGGGTTTCTGTCCTGTATGAATCTTCTTGTGTCGAAAAAGCCCTGATGAACTATTGTAGACTTTGTCACATACTTCACACTGGTAGGGTTTCTCTGTATGAATCCTTTTGTGTACAGAAAGTTGTGATGGAATATAGAAAGCCTTATTACATACTTCACACTTGTATTCTTTCTCTCCTGTATGAATTTTCTTGTGTACATAAAATGCTGATGGACTTCTGAATGCTTTGCCACATACTTCACAACTGTAGGGTATCTCTTCTGCATGAATTTTCTTGTGTACAGAAACTGCTGCTGAAGTTCTGAACGCTTTGCCACATATTTCACATTTGACGGGTTTCTCTCCTGTATGAATTCTCTTGTGTACACAAAGTAACGATGGAAAACAGAAGGTCTTACCACATTCTTCACACTTATATGGCTTCATTCTTAAATTAGGTTTATGGTTTCTAATAGGCTGTGAGTTCCAAGGAAGGGTTATGCCAAATTCTTTGCCTGTATAGTGGTTGTTCCCTGGTGAGTAAAGGTTGGGAAATGAATGAAAACTGAGCAAAATTATTTAAATTTATATTCAGCTTTAAGAACAGAAACATTGACTCATACCTGATTTTCCTTTTGAATAATGTTACATTCAAATTTCTACAGCTGTCTTTTGTTCAGCCAAATTAAAAGCACCATGATAGGAAGAAATTATATAACTTTCAGTAACAATGAAAAGCATGAAAACATACAAACAAATGAATATTAATCAATGTGAAACATGTAAGGAAGGTATAACATCAACAATTAAGAAAACAAAACTATGATGCTATGTTCCATAAGCCACTTAAATACATATATAAATTTTATGTCTAGATGAATACAAAGTATAAATGTAGTCCAAACTGAAAGACACATAGGTTAATACTTCTTATATATTCTAAATGCAGACATTTAGTTTTGGAAGGTATTAAACTTTGGCTGCAGAACTAGAAACCAGTGCATAACAGGATTAAAGACAGACCTAATGGGAGAAGGACAAAGCATAACAGAAACAATGCATCATAAACATGCTCTTCTCGCAGCAGAAAGACAAAGGGAGATTCTTAAAACCTTATGTGTATCAGAACATCGTGAGTCAGTGTTGGTGATGAAGACTGGTTTCTGCTAGAACTCTGGCCTCTCACCCTGGCCTCTGTCCCCTTATTCCTACACACCTGTTTCCATGGCAGCTGCTGCTTGTTTTTTTATATCTGACGTTCCTTGTCCTTGCTCCAGAAATATGACCAGGTATGGCTTAGAGGAGGCAAGTCCTGTCCATGGGAAAAAAGAACATCATTATTAGTGTGTTCTAGGGATCACATGTCCTCTCTAGAACTGTATATAGAATAAGAGGATACAAACAAGGGTTGTTGAGGATTAGTTCTCTATGAGTTTCCTGATGAGCAAATCAGAATGCTTAGGAGAAATTTAGGATTTGCAGGCCCTGAGCTTTCTATCCATCAATTACAAGGAAAAATGTTTAATCGCAGAGTGTGGAATTCTTTTAAACATGTGTGCTTCCCACTCATGCCACTTACTTTGTGACATTACCACCAATATAAAGGATACCTCTAAAAAGGATGGGAAGGTGATATGAACACGAGAAGAAATAAAATCATTCTAAGGTATAGGAACACTCTCCCTAATTTTCCCTAAAATTTGCACCATGAGTTCCATTGTGAGAAGCACAAGCTCCCTTGAGACACTGTAAGAAGGAACAAGTTTTATGATGACAATTAAGAGTTCCCCATGGAAGGTTCCCTCACCCATGTTATAGAATATTAATTTAAGGTGTGTTTCTTTTGTTCATGCTCTGGTAGAATTGCTTAATGATTCAAAAATCAGTTACATTTATCTGATAAAATAAAATTCACCTGAAGTCAGGAGGCTGAGGCAGCTACCACCTGACTGGAAGTGGTAGGAAGAGGCCAGGGGGAGGAGTGTTTGTAAGTAGGGGTTAGGAGAGGAAAGGGCAAGTTTGTAGACGCGAGCAAGGAGAGGAGATAAGCTACTTGCTATTCAGCCTCTCTGAAGAGAAAAATTTTCCCTTAACCTTTGAATCTTGAGTTCTTTACAAGGGTAGAGATGAATATGAGTTCCCTTCATAGCATTGAAAGAGGCAGTGCATGAGGGAACAGATTTCCCTCAGGTTGTGGCTTTTGTGGAATAATCACTGCTGTTGGTGCTG
>PVIU01035699.1:0-10031 GCA_004026605.1 Ondatra zibethicus | reverse complement strand
CGAAAGAAACTTGGCTTTAAGGACTAAGGCACCAGGAGTCCTTGGCCTGGGACATGACCTCAATTTTTCCTTTCCATACAAGTATCTTTCATGGACCGTGGCCTCTTCTATTGGGAGACGGTGTTTTAACCCAAGGCTGGGAGCGTGTGGGTTGTGTGGGAGCTAGGAATGTGCGTGAACTCTGTCTTGATTCTGTATGACTTTGTTACTCAACCTTCTGACACATCTGTGACTTGAGGTTGACTAAGGCTTTAAGAAAAAATGAGCAGGAACTGCCCATCAAGTGTGGTCCTGCACACCTTTGCTGTTTAGGAGGCGTTATTAGGTAGGGTCCATGGGTAGAATTCTAGGTGACGTCAGAGGGTGTGACTAGCTCTTGCAACATAGAATAAACCAAATACACTTTACCACAGTCATCAACACTGTCCTGGAAACAGTGCCTAGCCTGGGAATCCTCATCTCGGGTCCATTATGTGAGGTGGTATGGGGGTGGTTCTCTGCTTGGCTCAGGGCTATGCTCTACTGTGACTCTTTCCACATGACTTCAATTTTAGGCCCAATATGTGCTATGGCCAGGTTACGGTAAGCTGACTCAGTCCTCTGTGGCAGGCAAAGTTTTCCAGGTTTCTCTTGGCTCGGCCTCAAATCACGCACACCCTCATTTCTTCAGTTAGCAACCAAGGTAGTGACTTGGAGCTTCAATTAGACCCAGAAAGGTGGCTTTGAGCAGGGTACAGGAACAGAAGTAGGATGCTCACTAAGTAGTATCTGTGGGCAGGCCTGAGCCCTGGTCCTGGAGTTACTGTGGTAACACTCATGTGTACACACGCACACACAAACCATACTCATGCAACATGGGGCACTGTATAGATAGCACAGATAATAGTTCTCACCAGGTCACACTGAGACTCTTGAGTCTGTGAACCCAGAGACCTGACCTAAAGAGTGTAGGTTAAGAGCATTGGGGATGAGGTGTGATCTTTGACTATAGAGATCCCATCCTTTGCTTTCACCTTCATGGGCTGTGGATGCATATGTGCCAAGAGCCACGCCCTTTCTTACCCACAGTGAGCATGGCCTCCTCCAGTGAACCATGGGTCTCACTCTTGATGCTATCCTCAATGCTCTTATTGGCAATTTTTTCATATTCCTCGAACACTAGGGAGAGAAGAATTTTCTCAAGAAACACATAGATTACACGCTGCACATCAGTGTGCCATCTTTGCCTCCCTCTTGGCACAGGGGAAAGAGTTCAGGTCTCCATGGCTCTCTTCCCAAGTCTAAGCCCCGTATGACTGACTATACATCAGATCTTCCCACAAAGGGGGAGGATGCGTGGCTAGGGCAGTGCGCACTGCCAGGGCCCACAGACGTGAGTCCTGCTCCACCTTGACTAAAGGGCAGAGAGTTTGAGCTTATTTTTGCTCTTTCAACGTTGTTGACAATAGCTGTGGCTATAAACAAGATATCCTGACCTAGGGCATGGTTACTTGGTGTTTTGGACATTAAGATGGCCATGGAGGTGGATCCGCTTCACCTTGACCAAAGTTCAGAGAATTCAAGCCTATTCCTGTCCCTTCATTTTAAAACAGGAGGTTTGACCTACAGGATACTTGCTCTAGGGTATAGTCACTGCATATCCTGCCCAAAGCATCCAACGTTTAACTCAGGAAATAGTGGTTTGATGTCTCAAGTACTGAAGCAAGCAATTGTTCTGGTTGTCCTTTGTGTCATTTAAAGCAGTCTTTGGTCTTCTTCCCCCCCTTTTGGATTGGGGTATATAAAATGAAATATATGGAAAATAAACGTGGGAAGATTCAGAATTCAGTTTCAGTATTTACTGAGTTGCCCTCCTGGCATTATCCCATGTCTCTGTATGTCTTTTATATCTTTGTTCCTCCAGCCTAATTTGCCTAATCCACATGGCCCTACCACGGAATGTGCAAACCCATCGAGGCTGGGCCCTGACCATGAAGCCCGCGTTTCCCCCCTCCGCCCGTACCTCGCATCAGGTGAGTGGCACTGCGTGTACACAGGATGGTGATGAATTTCATCTCATCAGTCCCATGGATCTTCTCACCCGCTGCATACAGATCCTAGGATTGGGAAACAAGGAGGTGAGAGAGGACTCCAGAGCCCCAGATCTGGAGTCAGCCTCCATTTCACTTGGACAGGCACTATCCTGGGCTCCTGTTCCACCAATAACATTGGCTCAAGGTTCTTCTCTATCTGGGGCCAGAAGCTACTTTAGGAAATGCTCCTTCCCTGTTGCTCTGGGAACACTGAGCAACAAGCTCTCTACCAAGAGACAGATAAACAGAGATCTGTGTATGACTGAGCTCTGAGAGAGGCTGTTTCTGCCAGGAGAGCCTTAGTCCTTCCCTTCCCCAGGTTCTCCAGCTTTTTCTTCTTCGGAGCTTTCCAGAGACCTCTCTTTCCTCCTTTGTCACCGCAAGGTGGAGGCTGTAGGGTGGGGTCTGTACTAAAGAAGGCTCCCCTGGCAAAGGGGATTATGAAACTCAGAGTTCAGCTGGTAAGACCAGGGCACAGTATCACCTGTGCATCTTGGAGGGCCAGTCCTGGGTCCACGAAGCCACTCACATCGTCTCTGCTGCCCTAGGATCAGAGGAAATGGCTCTGTAAGGCAGGTCAGCAGTCAGAACACACGGCCGAGGGGACTGTGGGGCTCAGAGGGCAGGTAGGAAAGGGCTGCTGCTTCTAGAGACCATGAGATCTGCAAGCTAGCCATCCTCACCAAGTCTCATTGTTGGCATTTGTCTGATATGAGCAGATTGCAATGGTGGATTCAGGGAGCTAAACTAGGCAGAGCCTGGCACGGAGCCACACAAAGGTTGAGGGAAGAGAGCTCTGCAGTTAGGACCCTTTTATCATGCTGAGGCATAGATTGTGTCCCCAGACCACTCAAGTTCCCTATATCCCAGGTGCCACTCAAAGGCATTGCTCAAGAGTTGCTGCTAGGGCCCAAGCCACAGATTCCTGGAGCCTGGTTGTGATACCTGAAGGAGGCACACTAGAATCCGCTCCAGATAGCCACTTGTGTCCGCTTGGATGTCTTCTTCCAGGTTAGTCCCATAGTCTGCAGGAGAAGAGAACCAGAAGGCATGGGCAGTGAGTGACCCAGGGCCTGCAATGTACCTCCTCCTCCATACCTACTTCCCGCCTCTTCTTCCCATGGGAGGACAAGTTCTTGGCAGAAGGTATATACATAACAGTTAGATGTCCTAGAGATAGAGACTGATCTAGGTAATCATCCAGACCCCAAGTGACATAAATGAGCAACCAAGCTAAAGGGAGACACTGACCAGGCCAGAGAACCAGACCAAGACCTGCAGATAGAGGCCATTCTGTTGCCAAGTTCAGTGGAGCCAGAACCTTCAGGCTACTCTGGCCAGTTGTACAACATGGAGGGCTGGCTGGCCTTTGCTTGTTTGGCAAACTATGTACTATATGGGAGAGTTGGCCAGTGGGGCTCCCCTAGCACAATGCGACCCTAGCAGATAACCCTCTCCAGTGTTCTGGCTTAGCCCATGGGCATCCAGTAAGCATTCTCCCATCCACTGCTGCCTCTGTTCCCCGGTACTGTCACAGCATTAAGGGACATGAGCTTAGTTGGCACACATCTCTCTCCCCATACTCAACCACTGTTGGGCATAGGACTTGGCATATATAGGCACTGGGACCAGTATGAAAAGACCTCCAAAGGGTCCTTTCCAATTTGGCATAGTTCCCTTGGGA
Source organism: Ondatra zibethicus (assembly GCA_004026605.1). Taxonomy (NCBI): domain Eukaryota; kingdom Metazoa; phylum Chordata; class Mammalia; order Rodentia; family Cricetidae; genus Ondatra; species Ondatra zibethicus. The sequence continues at coordinate 6,275 of PVIU01035699.1, read as the reverse complement.
GCTTCCCGGCTCTCATTCCCTCTCAGGCTGCTAACACTTCAGCCATTCCCAGGTTTCCACCCCGCCATCTTTGCCACCCCCTTACCTTCCTCATAGGCCTTCATTATCTCTTTCAGTTGGTTCTTGGTCCGAGAAGCCAGGATCTCAATGATGACCCCTTCTTTGGTTCCTAAGCCCTGGGGAGAGAGGCCTCTATGTTCTGGAGTGTTCTGCTCCTGGTCTCCTGCTCTGCCTGCACTGTCTTCTCAGAAGCTATGGCCACCTCTCTGCCTTCCTCTGCTGGGGCCTCTGTTAGAGGGGTGGTATTGAATCCCCACTTTTGTTTCTTGTGACAGCTATTGGGGCAAACTATCTTGGCTCTCCTTCTTTAGCCAAGTGGTCTCACACAGGTGGCTCCACCTTCCCATCCGTATGTATACTCATCTGTCAATGAGGATAATGAGCCAACCCTACCCTAAAGGTGGGATTAGAGAACACAGCTAGAATTCCTGGCATAGATCACAAAAGTATCCTTCCAGTGGGAAGGATTGTGGTTTCTGGTCTCCAATGCCACCTCATCTATGAGAGTACTAGGAATGGTGAGGAGAGAGGGATGGCCAAGAGGCTGTGCTCGGACTGTAGAGATAGGTGTCTGAGTCCCCTGCATTCCTTCTGGTCCCTATTCTAAGAAGTACTGATTGGGTCTTCACTGTGACTGGCCAGCCCCACTGTTGTGTGGCTGTTTTGAGCAGGTTGCAAGCTCATTAGGTAAGTTGGGGAGCAGGTGGCCATTCTAACATATGGCAAAGTGGAGTACCTTCATGGCATCATGCAGCTCCTTGGCCTCGTATCTGTATGGTGGGTACATGAGGGCCACGATGAGCCTCTCAAATTTGCCACTCAGCTCTGACTTTAAGGTCTCAGTGAGGTCCTAGGGCAGGCAAAAGGAAAGGGGAGATGATGTGTCCTCCAAGTCCACCGGAGTCAGAGAGCAGGCGGGACCTGGCCTGGAGACTCTTCCTCTCCACATGACAAAGTTGTCATGCTGGTGTGATCTCTTGGGCCAGGTCCTGAGCCTCTCTAAGCATCAGCATATGTGCCTGTTAAATATGGACAACAAAATTTGTGCTTCGTACCATTGCTTATGGGGTGACCAGCATGTGTGACAGCTCTGGGAACAGTCCAATTCTGGGCACATTCTAAACTCCAGAAAATAGAATTGCCATTGCTTTCAAAAGGCAAGACCTGGGAGTGGCAGCACCATGCTTAATATCATTAAATGATTCAATGAGGGAAGGAAAAAACAATGAGAGACAGAGGGAGGAAGGGGGAGGAGAAGATTCCAAGATTCCATCTCACACCTGTTTCTTTCTAAGGGCACATGTGTCTACAAGAAGCCACCAGGCGCCACTCCCCCGATCTGTACAGGGTCTTGCCACTGTCGCTTACAGGTTCTGGAAGTAACTTTGGAAGTTACTCTGCCTCTCTGATGTTGAACACAGAGGACAATGTGTAGCTTGAAACAGTAAGGAAAAGGAGTTGCAAATGTGTGGTTTCCCCTGGGGAGGTTTGCACCTCATCACTGGTGTTTTTGTGTTAAATCTGTGAGCAGAGGGAGGTTCTCCAGGCACCCATGTCTAGGCACAGACTTCTGGTATTCAGTGTGTACCTTCAAATTCCTGGCTCTCTGCTAAGAGCTGCTAGATCCCCTGGTGGCAGGAGAGATGAGGGACAAGCAAGCGATCATGAGAAGCATGTGTCTGTGCTGTGGAAGGGAGGAGGGCCAGGCATGCACTGCCAGGAAGCACAGAAGAGGTAGTGGGGACAAAGCTGAAGAGAGCTGAGGCTGGATCCTGAGGGACAATTGAGGACTGCAGTGAGAGAGAACGGGGAAGAAATGGGGCCCCACCATGCAAGGCCAATGCCAGACCATGACTGGAGCTATAAATGAGTCTACCAGACACAACAGAATGGCCAGGGAAATGACTACAGATGAATGAAAGGATCATTTTACTGCATTGTCCCCTATGTATATGTGCCCATCTCTGGAGGAGCTGCCCGGTCTTCAGTATGCACCCTGCTTACCTTGCCAAATTGAGCCTTGAAGGACTTGGCAATCTGCTGCCTCTGCACATTGCTTCTCTTGGTGAGCACGTCTATGATGGCCTGCTCATTGGTTCCTGCGGGGGTGTACAGTATGAGAATCCCCTCTACCTCTGGGGGCATCAGAGACGACTGTGGGTGGGGGACAGGAGATGCTTGCCGGCTGGGCAAATGGGCCATACTACCTGCATGCCACAAGGGCTCAATTCCCACGGTGTAAACAAGACAGCGAGCTATCTCATTTCTTGGTTCCCCACCTCCAAGTTACACAGTGTTGAGGTGTGGCTCAGGCTTGACTTTATAGCATAGAACACAAAGACAGGGGGCTTTGGACACCAGCATTGGGCCTTTGAAGTGTGGCCAAGTGAGATATCCTCAGTCTCTTTCCTTGTGTTGGTCACATTAGAGGAAGGTCATGACTAAAAGTCCAGACCACTGTGTCTGAGAGCCTGTCCTGTAGATCGTGGACAAGTAGGCTCATCTCCTGGAGCCTCCGTTTGCTCAGGTGGGAAGCGGGGATAACAATAAAGATCTTATAGGTAGCAGTAGGTGGGAGAATTCGGTATAGGCACCTCTGGGAATGGGTGTTCTCTTTAGTGCCTCAGCTCACTAGGCGGAACCAGCCAACGGGTGACTCCCATCTGGAGTGAGACCAAGTCCTATCTTAAGTCAGTCCTTTCCCACTCAATCATGCGAGGGTGGTACTAGAAGCAGTTGACCATCTGGTCAGTCAACATGGGGCAGAAGTAGGTGGCCATCTGGTCAACCAACGTGGGGCAAGGTACAAGCTGCAGAATCTACATGGCTGGTACCCCTGGTGCAGCATCTAAACTCCCATCCCCAATGCTTAAAGCGGGCTCTGTGTCAATCCATCTTCTGAATCCACAGTGACACGTGGGCCCAGAGTTCTTGCAGCCATTTTCCAAGTGAGAAATCTCAGACTGATAGTCTCCTCTGTCATTGTCCCTTGGGAACAAACAGTCACCCACCTCAGAGCTGGTGTGATTCCCTAGGAAATGTAGCCACTCAAAATAAAATGGGTACACCTTTTATGCCTGACTGCCCCTGGTATCTATGTGAGCATGTGGGGCCCCAGTTGCCAGGCTGTGGATGTTACTCACCAATCCCCTTCATGGCTTTGTAGAGGGTCTCTGCATCAGGGTCTGGGTTGAAGTGAGAACTGCCCTTCACAGTGACACCCTCCTGTTCAACCTGCAAGATAGCCAGGCCTGCTCATCATGAGAAGTACATGAAGGGCATGGGGGCCTCATCATGCACCCCGTTAGGCTAAGGATCTACCCTGGGCACTGAGACCAGTGGAGCCTTGTAGCACAGTGACTGACCTCTCCTGCCCCTTAGCTAACAGGTAGGTGTGGCTGAAACCAGAGCTTGTAAAAACAAACCACCTTGGGGCTGCAGAGGTGGCTCAGGGGTTAAGAGTATTGGCTGTTCTTCCAGAGAACCTTCATTCAATTCCCAGCACCCACATGGCAGCCTTGAAACTGTCTATAAGTCCAGTTTCAGAGTTTCTGATAACTTCATACAGACAAAGCAAAACACCAATGAACATAAAATAAAAATAATTTATCTATCTATCTCCCCCCCACACCTATACATCCAAAACAAAGCAAAAAACAGCTGTTGATTGAGAGAAGGTAGCAGACTGGTCACACGTACTTCTTTCTAGTCCCGTATACAGCAGGATGGGTGAAAATGGATTCACGAGGAATGACTTCTAAAAGCTGAGTGGCTGCCTAGGGAATGGGGAGCTAGACACAGGTCTCGCTTTGCAGAGAAGGGTCTAAGCCTGTCTTGGCCTTTCCTATGTTGAGGTGTGGGGAGTTCAGAAAGTCAGGAGCCAAGCTGAGGATCTCTCCCAGGCTCAGCTCGTTTGCAAGGCCATAGCATCATATGGGGCAGAGGGTTACGTTCAGAAAGAACTGCAGGATGTCCTTTGGAACTACAGGATGTTCTTAGATTGTGGCATAGACTTGAAAACCAAAGTACGCAGACCCTTGTCTTACAAACCTCCAATCCAGGGCATGTACTAGGACCACTTCTCTGTGAGTTCTGCATAATTTATCAGAGGCTTACCATGGATGACTCTTCTAAAGTGTGTATTTGAGGGGAAGGAGCAGAAAGAATGGAAGGAATTGAATGAGGAAGACCCAGGTCCTTCAAATGGAGAGAAGTTTAGTCAAATGCGTTCTGGTCGTTCACTCTCCTGTTCACCAGCTCTTCCATTGTCCCCACCCACCCATCTGCGTTTCTCCTCACTCATCCACACAGATGTTCCCTAATTCTCTACCCCAGCTAGACAACCCTTACGCCATCTGCCTGCCTTTCCCCTTCCTCCCCACTCCCTTCCTCTTTCTTTCCACTCCCCTCTTCTTTTCTTCCTCTCCCCATTTCCTTCCTTTCTTCGTTTCCTTTCAAGCACCCTCCACCTATCTTCCCTTTATTCCCTGCATTGATTAATTTCTCCAGCCTTCCACCCAAGGCTCGCGTTACATCCTGAAAATACAGAACAGGTCCCCACGGATGGTATATCCTGAAGGGTCCTTCTTTTGAGTAAGAAGCAAGACATCTTTCTGTGTCCTTTGCTTGATTTCTCACAGGCCCAGAAATAGATCTTCATGTCCTATCTACTGGACCATGTTTTATAATAGGAACTGTTAGAAGTCCTGGGGTGAGGCAGGCTCTGGGTGGTCTTTCAGATGCTGCTCCACTGTCCACAAATACATAGTTCTTGCTGTGAGGTCACATGCTGCTACTAGAAGACCAGGTGAGTGTGCCCTCTGCAAAGTGCACTGGACATTATGCTCAGCTCCCCTCCCCCCCCAGGAGACAGGCCAGGAGGCTGGGCGTGGTGGCATAGTGAGTAAATGGCGCTGCTGGCATTTCACCCACAGCCTGACTCAGAACCCGAGCTCTGTCTGCCTCCTCCACTCTACAGATGATTCACTCTTCCACAGACACTGGTTTCCTTGGAGTGTTTTACTGGAGAGAGCCTTGCCCATAGACATGCCAGTCTTCTGGGAGGGGGGGTGGGGAGCCTCTAAGTTCTCACTTCTTAGTTTTGCTCCCTGTTCTCAGAGACCTATTGATTAAGGGGTGTCTCCATACCATTCAGGGATCAGCATTTGTCAGCAGCTTCTGGCTGGGGTATCACCACATTGAGAAGTCGGTCTCACTTCCCTTTTTTTTTTTTTGAAAGAGGGCAGTGTTCTGGGGGCCAAAGATCAGATGGATCCTGCCTGGAGTGGGGATCTGGAGGCATCTATCCCAGCCCCTGTAGGTCGGTCTCAGGCTCCCTATGGGGCTACCCTGAGGCCGGTGGGTTCAGACAGATAAGTTACCAGACAAAAGGTAATTCAGGCAGTACATGATGTTGTGTCTAGAACACCTTCAGTCATGGGCACGCAGGACCTGCCAGACTTTTGCCTGATCTGTCACAGGCTGCCTCCTCAAGAGGGCCCCAAGAGGAAACTGTTCTGAAGATGGGCTCCTCTGGCCACTCTTCCACTCCCTTTAGTCCTACTCTGACCCAGCTTCGTGCTCAGAGGACATTTGGCTTTCACTGGCTGCCCGGCCAGACACAGAGGCCTTGTTGTCCCGAGTCAGCTCTGTGTTTGGACTCAGACTGTCCAGACCTAAACAATTACTAGTGCGGCAACTTCAGCGTCTGTCTAGTGTGCCCAAGTCTCAGTTTCCTCATTTGTGTTTGAAGCCGTCGATACCGGCCTTACAGACTTGCTGTGAGGCTCTAAGGGCCCTGAGTGGGAGGTGCCTGGAGGAGGGTCCCCGTGCAGAAGGTTCTGAGAGTGCCAGCGTCATCATCATTCTGAACAGGTCCCCAGGAGGTTGGCCCCTAGCCCTGCCCTAAGCGTCAGGCCACTGGGGCCAGCACTCAGTGTTAGGAATTGCTCAACACTGAGATCTCCCTGCTGTATGTACCTGCAGGAGGAGCGTTCCCAGCAGCTGCTGTGAAACTGGAGACAGCCACTGTCCTGGCTGCTGGCTGCTTCCCCTGAGGGTCAGGATGACAACCCCTTCACCCTGCCTTCTAGTCTGTCCTATCCGTCCAGTGCATCTACACCTAAAGCTCTTTCTGGGTGGTGACACAGCCACAGAGATTTCCCTGAGGTTCAAAAAGCTTGAGTTTTCTGCCTACATAGAGCCTGAGGGTTGCT
>PVIU01035698.1:0-10048 GCA_004026605.1 Ondatra zibethicus | reverse complement strand
AATGCAAACTTGTGCAACCACTTTGGAAATCAGTGTGGCGGTTTCTCAGGAAATTGGGAATCAACCTACCTCAGGATCCAGCAATACCACTCTTGGGAATATACCCAAGAGATGCCCAATCATACTACAAAAGCATTTGTGCAACTATGTTCATAGTAGCATTATTTGTAATAGCCAGAACCTGGAAACAACCTAGGTGGCCCTCAATGGAAGAATGGATCAACAAAGTGTGGAATATATACACATTAGAGTACTACTCAGCGGTAAAAAACAATGACATCTTGAATTTTGCATGCAAATAGATGGAAATAGAAAACGCTATCCTGAGTGAGGTAACCCAAACCCAAAAAGACGATTATGGTATGTAGTCACTCATTAGTGGACCCTAGCCATAAAACAAAGGACACTAAGCTTATAGCTCACAAGCCCAGAGAAGCCAAATAGCAAGGTGAACCCAAAGAAAAACATATATAGATCTTCTTGGAAATTGGAAGCAAACAAGATTGCCAGGCAAAAGTTGGGAATACGGGGGTGGCGATAGAGGTGGGCCTAGGGGGAGTGGGGGAAGGGGAGAGGGGGAAGGGTAAGGGAGAACGGAAGGACTGGGGAGAGCTTGGGGGAGTCGGAGGGTGAAGATGGAGGAAAGGTGGATATTGTAGAAGGGAATAAGATATCTACATTAAGGGAGTCATTTTAGGACTGGCAAGATACTTGGCTCTAGAGGAGAACCCAGGTGTCCACAGGGATGTCCCAAGCTAGGTCCTTGGACAGCAGAGGAAAGGGTGCTGGAACTAGCATTGTCCCATAGTCACACTAATGAATATCTTGATCACATCCATAGAAATTTTGTCTGATGGACGGAGATAGAGACAGAGACCCACATTCACATCAGAGCAATGGACTGAGCTCCCAAGGTCCAGTCGAAGGGCAGAAGGTGGGAGAAGAGGAGCAAGGAAGTTAGGACCGTGAGGGGCTGGTCCACCAACTGAGACAGTGTGCCTGATCTAATGGGAGCTCACCAAATCCAGCTGGACCGGGACTGAATGAGCATATGATCAAGCTGGACTCTCTAAATGTGGCTCCCAATGGGGGCAGACTGAGAAGCCATCAACAATGACACTAGGACCTATCTGTTTTGCATGTATTATCTTTTTGGGAACCTAGTCTATTTGGATGCACACTTCCTAGGCTGGGATGGAGGGGGGAGGGCCTTGGTCTTCCCACATGGCAGGTACCATGCCCTCTTTTAAGGAAGCAGCGGGAGGGAGAGGGGGAGCAGGAGGGGACTGGGAGAAGGGGAGGAAATGTAAATTTTTTTTGAATGGAAAAAAAAGAATATGGAAAAAAAAGTGTCCACAAGTGTTAAGAGATAATGGAGGTTTTTTATGAGTAGGCATATGAGTGAAATTAACCTGCCAATCTTTGCTCAGTTGGTGTCTGCGAAGGTGGTGTATGTGGAGAGCTCCTTGTGGTTTGGCCTGGGCATTCGTCTGGCAGGAGGAGTGAACCTGTAATAGAATCTTGGAGATGGGTGGGGTTAAAAGGTGCTCCTAGAAGCAGAACAAAGCTTTTGGGAAGCAGCTAAGGATATCTCCATTCAGTAAAGGTGTTGGGCAAGCTGGTATCGCTAAGAAAGAATGAGAGATAAATTGTCCTGCAAGAATGCAGGGCACTGGCAAAGTTTTAAGTGGGGAGAAACGGGTCCCGTCTACCCCCATAGCTGAAATTGGTGAGGAAAACATAAGGCCCGAGTGAGAATAAAAGTAATGGACTTACCCACTACCTGCAGCTTTACCCTAGGCTTGGATAGGGTTACGGGATAAACCACGTCTGGGCAGCGTCAATCCTCTGCAAGGCTGGCACAGTTTCACTTGCCGATGGCAATGAGGCTGGACCTCTGTGGCTTGGCATAGAGGACAAGCCCGCACGGGGCATTGTGATTTCCAGTGCCCAGGTTGCTAGCAGATAGCTCGGAGCAGGTGTAGTGCAATATTGTGTCACGTGACCATTTAGGCCACACTGGAACAGTTTGTCTGTGAGGTTGACTTAGCCTGGGCTCTATCAGGGTAGAGCCCTGTGGTTGGCTTCCCTTGTCCCCATTCTGGAGACCTTAGGGCAGCTGCTAAGGCTTGGGCCTGTAGATTGTTTTAGCTTTGTCTGTCAGGATGACTCAGCTGATTTCTCTCAGGCATTAAAACTTTAAAGTTTTCACCAATTTCTGTATAGGATTTTGGGGACCATCCTCAACCTTTTTTAACTCTTTCCTAATATCTGGTACTGACTGAGGAAGCAGAATGATTAGTAGAAAAGGAACCTAGGGGCTGGAAAGATGGCTCAGAGGTTAAGAGCATTGCCTGCTCTTCCAAAGGTCCTGAGTTCAATTCCCAGCAACCACATGGTGGCTCACAACCATCTGTAATGAGGTCTAGTTCCCTCCTCTGGCCTGCAGGCATACACGCAGACAGAATATTGTATACATAATAAATAAATAAATATTTTTAAAAAAAAGAAAAGGAACCTAGACGCTTTTCTATCTGAAAGATTTGGAAGAGAAAAGAGAGTATGGGAGGAGCTAGCCCAGTGCGCAGAAGGGGTCCAGGAGTGGAGCCTTAAGGTAGGAGGGGGAGGGGAAGGTGGAAGTTGACCTTGAATGTCTGAATTGGGAAGGGAAGGGAAAGAATGTTGCTCCACAGGAGGGGGTTGGGAAGTGTGGGCTTGAGAGAGTGGGGGAGGGGCCAGTGCCTCTGGCAGCATGGTGCTGTGAGACACTGGCTACTAAGGGGAGAGGGGGCAAGAGCGCAGAGACCAAAAACCATGGGCTGTTCATTGTATCAGACATGTATGTAAGCACTGTTCATTGTATCAGACAGGCTCAATTTAAAAAGATTTTTGGAAGAGGGTTACAGGGGCAACATTGGACCTGGCTTTGAACTGTAAGTGCCCATTTTAGAGTCTATGCCCAACCACTTCAGTGCAGCCGCCAAAATGACTCTTAGGTCCAAAAGGGGGCACAGAGATTGAATGCCCGGCATCCCAAGACAGACAGATCTCCGCCTCACCCAAGCCCAGTCCCGCGGGTTTGACCGCCTGCTGGGAATTGAATTCCTGGCTTTAGCAGGAATCTGAAAAATGATAAAAATAAGTACGAATGGGTCCCCCAGAACCCTATAGCATAGATAAGAAAAGGGACTCACCAAGACGCAGCCGCTGTAGCCCAGAAGCCAGTTTAAGCGTGGTGTGGAGAACTCAGACTGTAGACTAGGGGGTGCGCCTGTCCTAGCCTGTCCAAAATGTTAGGAGTATTTCCTAACACGAGCTCCCAATCAAAATTCCCAATCAAGTCGAATCAAAACAAGCCAAATTAAGAAATATCCAGGTTTAATGGAAGTTCTGCACTCTCGGGTAACCCCGAGGGGGAACCAGGAAGCCACACAAAAGCAACCACTGGGAGAAAGGAAAAGGGACCACGTGTTCCTCTTTCGGGAGATCACTTAAATACCCTGGGGAGTGGTCCTGAACCCCCCCACCCAGGGAAGGGTCAGGACCTGGCCTACTGGGATTTGGAGTCCAGACCAGGCCTGGGGGCTGGGATAAATGTGAGGGGCTGGGGTCTATGCTCCCAACTTGACAGATCAAGTCGCTGATTTGATAACCCCCATTAATTGATGTATATCCTTGCCTTTCTTCCTCCCATTTTCATTGTATTCTTTTAATAAGAATGAATAACTGCCAACTCTTGTACTACCCTGAACACCTACTCACTCCTATAAGAGGAATTTCAAGAGGACTGTAGAGGCTAATCTCTCTAGCCTAGACTTGGACGGGGGGAGACCTGGGTGCACTCAATTGTGAACTTGGACTTTTTTCTTCAAAAATCTCAGCATTAACATATGGAGGCCACAGTAAGACAGTCTGTCCACCCAAATTCTGCTGAAGCTTGGGCTTGGCTCCTCCCTTCAGCATGCTCAAGAGCCTGGTGAGCCACCTGGTGGTATGCACATTTTGGGACAGCAAACCTTGTTGCACCAGTGCCCTGGGGAAGTGCTTCCCACTCTAATATTTCCTGAAGGGAATGGCAGCATTCAAGAGGCTAACAGCAAGGACTTTTTTCATTCTTTCTAAGAAAGAATCCCTCTCGTAAGTCATTGGTTCTGCAGGATCCTTGTTTGGGGACATAGCAGGCCTGATAAAGCCCACCAATCGTTTGTCCAGTGATGTGAGCCACAAGACTATACAGTAAAAGTACAACTGACAGACCACAAGACAGACTTAAGAGAATGTTCCCTCTAATGAGCAACCAGGTTTGCAAAGCTTCACGAACACTTGTCTTTTGGATAGCCACTGTCGATTCTGTAGAAATCTCGTGAAATCATGACGTTTCTCCCTTCCATAATGAGATTTCACCCCCAAAATATCCCAGCAGTATGTAAATTTCAACCAGACTTTTCCTGTAGTGGTAACTAGATGACTTCTATCACACCATGGAGCCCTGGTTTGAAAGCATTCACTCAGCCAAACCTTTGTTCTAATAGTCAAATCTATGTAAAACTGTTATCCTTATTGACAGGACTTATTGACAAGAAAGCAACCCTAAGTAGGAGGCACTGAGCAGGGAGACAGTATGTCTGCCCTTACTGATAAACAGGTCTGAGTGACCCTGAATTCTCTACCAGAAGACTCAAGAAGGTGTAATCTGCTACCCTTTGCTCTAACCTTACAAGCTATTAATAGTCTCTATTTACCCTTTACCTTGGGTTAAATTAACATAAGACCATAGCCCAGGAGATTAACTGTTTATGCCTTTACCCATAGAGACATAGAAAAAAAAAAAGGCTTCTGTTGCCAAACCAGCCCCAGAGAAAGAAATTACTTCTCACCTGGGTGCAGACAGGCACCCAGCTAGATCTGAAAACAAAGTCTCTGAAAAAATTTCCTTTAATTCAGCTAGCAAGGCACTAATGCAAATCAAGCACTTTTGTCTTCCTCCTGCAGCCTTGGGTTACTGTAGTTAACAATGCTGTGCTCCCCACCACCGGGGAAGGAAGCAGAAGTGCTCATAAAGTGCAACAGCAATGCTGCGTTTTCTACAATTGTTGATCACAAGTTTCTAGCTTAACTAATTCCATTTAAGAAATGTAGTCAGTGCATGAAAACTTCTTAAAATTTTGTATTGATTTAAAGTTCCATTATTTTATTTTATTTTAAAGTCCCATTCTTAATAAATCCTATGGTATCTGCCAGGGACCTTCACAGTCATGCCTCCCCCTCTGAGATGTAAGGTGCCTCTTTTACCTGTTTTTGTACTTCTTTTAAATGCATGCTTGTTAACTGTCAATGTAGATATATAAACTGGAAACAATGTGGGATGGGTTTCCAGCGAGGAACATCAAAAAGGAACAGCAAAAAACAACAAGGAACATTGAGAAGGAACATTAAAAGGAAAACATCAAGAGAGCATTAGAGAGAGCATAAAAAATGGTACATGATAAAAAGACTTATGTGAGTTAATTTATTTTATTTACCCTCAAATATCTTAAGCCAGTTTTCACCTGCTGTAGAAATTCTTCTGAATCCTGAGAGGTTTAGTGGGACTTAACCCCAACACAAACTTCCATAGTCCAGGGCAAAGGGAGATAGCCCATGGCCCATTGGTTGTTTCTGGTTAATTGAGAATTCAGCCAGAGTCACCAGTTGTTTTTTTACTTGCCTTGGAACTCTGAGGACACCCTGGTCACACTGCATACTGGATAAAGAAACTTGGAAAGATCCAGTGTCTTGGTGCCTTCAGACACTGTTTACCAGACCTAGAGTTTGGAGAGGCACAGTGTTGAGATGTCAGGCAGTCCAATTGCTGTGTGAGGGCTAATCTACAAAAGTCTCTGATCTGTTAAATTCTTCTTATGAGACTGATGAAACCGCTGTGCAACATCAATAGTTACTGTACTCTCCATTGTCTTTGCTTTGTGTCTTATCTTGTGTTTTGTCTGTCTTCTTGTATTATGACTTGGGGTGACTAAATTAGATCAACAGATAACATGGGAAACAAGACTGGTAATCTGGGCAGCCCTCCAATCTGTGTTCTAAGAAACTTTAACAAACTTGGCTCCTATATTTATGGAAGATTTTGACTATCCCAATATCAAAATCAGGTTACAAATGTTGAGTGAGCTTGGGTGGCCCAAGTTTGGTGTCAACTTGCCCCTGAGAGCACTTTTGACCCACAATTGGCCTGGGCAATAGTAAGTATTGTCCATAGGAATCCTGTCCATCCCGATCATGTTGGATATATTTTGCCCTGGGCTGAGGCCACTTCTACCTTGTTTCCCTGGAGGAGAGTATTCATGATCCCTAGCAGGCCAGGCTGCCAAAAACTAGTCAATGGAAGAAGAGCCTTGCAGGAGAAGCTGCCCAAATTCAGGAGTCCCCTCTATAGCCTACTCAAGGAGACTCTGTAGCACAATTAATCAAAATCAAGATATAGATATTGGGGTTCAACCTGAAGTTCAGAAAAGCAAAACAGCCACTTACCTCTACCTCACTCTGAAATGGGGATCCTCCAGGAATCTCAGAATGAGACTGCATTTGACAGCGGTCTCCTCCAGTCCTATATTTTTCTCTAGTGCTGATATTAAAGATGTTCACAGCTACTGCCTGGTTTCTATGGCAAACTAGTGTGGCTACTGGGATTAAAGGTGTGTGTCATCACTGCCTGATCTGTAAGGCTAACTGGTGGGACTTTTTTACTCTCTGAACTTCAAGGAAACTTTATTTACTAAAAGACAAATGAAATATCACTACAAGACTCTGCCTTGAAAACACAAGAGTTTATTTCAAAACCTGCCCTGCAGGAATCACCAGAGGAATCAGAGCTCCTTCTCTCCACTTATAGCCACCTCTGTCTTCAGCTGACTTCAATGTCTGAGTCTCACCCACCCCACACAGCACATATCAAACACCACCAAGATGACCACAGTCTCATATTGTCACTTGCTTTCTGCTACTATAACAAGGGGGTGAAGGTAAGATGGTGCAGAGTCAACACCACAGACTGCGAGTCAGGCAGGTGGCAGATTTGTTAATTGTGAGTGTTAGGCAGACTTTTATACCCTCTCCCAGGACCTAAGGGGTGACATCATCTGGAATACTGTGTTCTCTCTCCTTTGTTGACTCAGACCATCTGATGTTATGGAGTCATCAGTCTCTGGGCTCCATCGCAGGCAGGATCCCTATTGGCACAAGGGGAAATTACCAATGTGCATGCTCTATTGCCCCAAGAGGGTTTCTTCCTGAGAAGTCACAGTCAGTTTCCTCTGGCTATTATCCTACTACAACCTATATGTCCAGAACTGGTTCCTACCCAATCTACTTAATCACCTTCCACTGCTCCCTATTTTCTAATCCCAGTTTCTGACTTCCAGCTCCAGTATTGCCCATTGGCACTTCACAATAAAATGCCCAGCAGGGGACCCCAAGCTGTTCTCTTCCATCCCTGTTGCCCTAACAGTCCTCCCTGGGACCCCTCCTGCACCATCATTCCCAACCCCCTACTGATCCCCTCTCAATCTATCACTGCCTTCTCCTACCAACATACCTGTCAGGGAATTCCATATGCCCCTCTTCATCATTCTGCCAATTCCCTCTCCCTGTTACTCATGCCAGCAAATTCCATCCTCCTCCCCTAAACTCTCAAGTCCAGACTCAGGGCAAAAACTGTTTCTGTCCTTGTCCCCTTGTTATATCCATGTAGAGACTACCTTTACATTCCTCTTTCCACCACAGACAACTAGATAGAAAAAGAACACCCTTACAATGTCAGTCCTGATTCTCTGCTCACAAATTCTGTAATATTCAACAGCTTCCTTACTTGGGATGCCACTCAGAAGATTCCTTCAATTCTCTATACCACAGAGGACAGAACAGATTTTCATGAAGGCAGCTGAAGCAATCACTGAGATATCTACACTGTCTGATGAATTGCAGGTTTGGAAGACTGAGTAGATCTTTCCAAGATGAAAGGTTCCTTGGAAGTATAAAAATTCAAAATTTAGATAGGTTTGCAGAAAACAATAGGTCAGAGCTGTTAGAAACAACCCAAAGCATCTTTGACAAGCCTTCTGGCCTGACCAAACGTTTGCCACCTATCTGTGGCCATGGCCTTTTGAGTAAAGTAGAACCCTAGCATCTCAAAAACCCAGGAAAGGAATCAAGGTATATGCATCAGGTGCCCCCTTAAAGCAGGTATACTCATTTCCTGGTAGACAGCCTTGAAAACACCCTTGTTTGAAGCATGATCCTAATTAGTCTTAACAATAAAAACCTGTCAGATATTGAGGGTAAAAAATGAAAACCAGAGAAGAAGAGCAGCCAGCTACTAGAATTCTTACCTCTATAAAATCCTCAGACTGAATGGGGATTCCTGTCTCTAGAAATCATAAGAATGAAAGGGGAGTGATGCTGTCTATGCCTCACCTTATTACTTCCTTGTTCCACCCAGCATTATCTCTTCCTGTATCCTGTCTATACAGATCTCCAGACCTCTATGGTTAACTAGTGGCTAGCTCCACACTCTGATCTCCAAGTAAGCATTACTTGTCAGGACAGAAACAAAATATCACAACATTTCCCCTTTCTGTCTAAATAAGAATCAAAATGAGTGTTTTTGTCTTTAAAAGATCTCTTTATTTTTTTTATTTCTCCATTCAAAAATTTACACTTCCTCCCCTTCTCCTATTCCCCTCCCACTCCCCCACTAGCCCTCCTCCCTCCCCTCCATCCTTAAAAGAAGGCATGGTGCCCTGCCCTGTGGGAAGTCCAAGGATCTCCCCCCTCCATCCCGGCCTAGGAAGGTGTGCATCCAAATAGACTAGGTTCCCAAAAAGATAATACATGCAGAAGAGACAGGTCCCAGTGCCATTATCACTGGCTTCTCAGTCCACCCCATTGGCAGCCACATTCAGAGAGTCTGGTTTGATCACATGTTTGTTCAGTCCTGGTCCAGCTCGATTTGGTGAGCTCCCATTAGATCAGGCACACTGTCTCATTGGGTGGACCAGCCCCTCGCTCTCCTGACTTCCTTGCTCATCTTCTCCCTCCTTCTGCTCTTCAACTAGACCCTGGGAGCTCAGTCCATTGCTCTGATGTGGATGTGGGTCTCTGTCTCTATCTCGATCTATCGGATGAAATTTCTATGGTGATATTCAAGATATTCATCAGTGTGACTATGGGACAAGGCCAGTTCAGGCACCCTCTCCTCTGCTGCCCAAGGACCTGGCTGGGGACATCCCCGTGGCTTCCTTAATAATCAGGGAAATGCAAATCAAAACAGCTTTGAGATACCATCTTACACCTGTCAGAATGGCTAAAATCAAAAACACCAATGATAGCCTATGCTGGAGAGGATGTGGAGTAAGGGGAACACTCATCCATTGCTGGTGGGAATGCAAACTTGTGCAACCACTTTGGAAATCAGTGTGGTGGTTTCTCAGGAAGTGGGAATCAACCTACCTCAGGATCCAGTAATATACCCAAGAGATGCCCAATCATATTACAAAAGCATTTGTTCAACTATGTTCATAGCAGCATTATTTGTAATAGCCAGAAACTAGAAACAACCTGGATGCCCCTCAATGGAAGAATAGATAAAGAAAGTGTGGAATATATATACATTAGAATACTACTCAGCGGTAAAAAAAAAAACCAATAACATCTTGAATTTTGCGTGCAAATGGATGGAAATAGAAAACACTATTCTTAGTGAGACAACCCAGACCCAAAAAGATGAATATGGTATGTACTCACTCATTAGTGGAGTCTAGCCATAAACAAAGGACATTAAGCCTATAGTTCACAAGCCTAGAGAAGCCTAATAGCAAGGTGAGCCCAAAGAAAACCATATATAGATCCTCCTGGAAATTGGAAGCAAACAAGATTGCCAGGCAAAAGTTGGGAGCACGGGGGTGGGGGTAGGGATGGGGCGGGGTTGGGGGAAAGGGAGAGGGGGAAGGAGAAGGGAGAAGGGAAGGACTGGGGAGAGCTTAGGGGAGTGGGA
>PVIU01035697.1:0-10049 GCA_004026605.1 Ondatra zibethicus | reverse complement strand
GTTAATTTGAGTGTTCTCTCTCTGCCTTTTGATTAGTTTGGATAGGGGTTTGTCGATTTTGTTGATTTTCTCAAGGAACCAGCTCTTCGTTTCATTGATTCTTTGGATTGTTTTCTGTGTCTCTATTTTGTTGATTTCAGCCCTCAGTTTGGTTATTTCCAGTCTTCTATTCCTCCTGGGTGAGTCTGCTTCTTTTTTTCTAGAGCTTTCAGGTGTGCTGTTAAGTCACTAATGCATGCTTTCTCAGTTTTCTTTATGTGGGCACTAAGTGTTATGAACTTTCCTCTTAGCATTGCTTTCATAGTGTCCCATAGGTTAGGGTATGTTGTCTTTATTTTCATTGAATTCAAGGAAGACTTTAATTTCTTTCTTTATTTCTTCCTTGACCCAGGAGTGGTTAAGTAGTTGACTGTTCAGTTTCCATGTGTTTGTATGCTTTTTGGGAGTGGAATTGTTGTTAAATTCCAACTTTATTCCATGGTCATCCAATAAGACACAGGTGGTTAATCCAATTTTTTTGTATCTGTGGATGTTTGCTTTGTTACTAAGTATGTGATCAATTTTCGAGAAGGTTCCATAAGATGCTGAGAAAAAGGTATATTCTTTCCTGTTTGGGTGGAATATTCTATAGGTGTCTATTAAGTCCATTGGATTCATTACATCTGTTAGTTCTCTTATTTCTCTGTTAAGTTTCTGTCTAATTAAAAATTACTTGTTTTTGGAGTTGGAGTATAGCTCTCTCCTTCTCTAAACCCAAGCATGCTTACCAAAGTGAAATTCAAAATCTCCCTCCCATGTCAGAATATCCACCTGATATGTAACAGAAGAAAAATTAATATTTAAGGGGCTACTTTATTGCTATTATTCTCAGTAACCTTTGGTTTTATATTGAATCTTTAACAGATTTCATAAAGTATAAGATATATAGATATAGATATACACACACACACACTTAATTTGATGTTGGCTTTTGGCTTGATACGTATTGCTTTTATGTTTCAGTATGTCTGTGGTGACCCTGTTCACTAAAAGACTTTAATAATGAATGGGCATTGGATTTTGTCAAAGGCTGTTTCAACACATAATGAGTTGATCATATGTTTTTTCTTTCAGTTTGTTTGTTTCAAGATTACAATGAAAGATTTTCATATGTTGATCCATCCCTGCATCTCTGCATTGAAGCTTATTTTGTCATGGTGGGTAAGCTTTTTAATGTATTCTTGAATTTAGTTTTTCAGTAATTTATTGAGTAATTTTTCATCAATGTTCATGACATAGATTGGTCTGTAATTCTCCATATTTGTTGCATCTTCCTTTAGTGTTGGTATCAGGGTGATGGTGGTCTCATAGAAAGAATTTGGCAATAGACAAACCTTCAGAGGTACTAATGGCTCTGCCTTTAAAATGGTTAACTGAAAAACCAATATGTGTCAAACAGTGGCCTCTAACAGAAGAAACACTGCAGGCTTTAGAACAGCTGGGACAAGAGCAACTAGATGCTCACCATAATGAGGAATCTACCAGCACTTGGAATTCTCCTGCATTTGTTGCTAAAAAGAAATCTGGAAAATGGAGAATGGTGAAAGATCTTAGAGCTATCAATAAGGTTATTCAACCTATGGACACTCTACAATCTGGAATTCCTCTGCCTTCTCTGTTACCAAAGGGATGGTCTCTCATAGTTACTGATTTAAAGGATTTTTTCTTTACTATACCTTTATAAGAAAAGGATAGAGAAAAATGTGCTTTCACAGTTCCTACTTATAATAATTATCAGCCTACTAGGAGATATCAATGGATCATCCTCTCACAGGGAATGCTCAGTAGCCCTATCCTGTGCAAATATTTCATCAGTCAGGCCTTGGAAATAATATGTAAGCAATTTCCTAAGTCTGTAATCTACCATTACATGGATGACATTTTGTTATCTGATTCAAATGCAGATACTTTAGAAAGAATGTTTGAAGAAGTAAAGAAAATTTTGCCTAAAAGAAGATTACAAATTGCTCCTGAAAGGATTTAAAGAGGAGATTCTGTTAATTACCTAGGTTACAGAATAGGTTTACAGAAAGTTAGAATACAAAAGGCACAAATTAGGAGAGACCAGTTGCAGACACTTAATGACTTTCAAAGATTGTTAGGAGACATTTCCAGTCTATGACCGACTGTAGGGATAACACCTGTTCTAATAATTCATTTAAATGTAACCTTATATGGTGATGAAGCCTTGACTAGTCCCAGAGAATTAACAGCTGAAGCAGAAAAGAAATTGATGATTGTTGAAGAGAAATGACAGAAGGCACATGTGGATAGGGTGAATCCAAATCTTAATTGTACTCTAGTTATAGTGCCTTCCAGAATTTCTACCATGGGAATTTTAATGAAGAGGGATGATATTATCTTAGAATGGATCTTTTTTTACCACATAAACCAAATAAAAAATTAAAAACTTATGTAGAAAAAGTCTCTGAATTAATCATAAAAGATAAATTGAGATTTGTCAATTACCAGGTATAAACCCAGCAAAGATTATAGTTCCTTTTACTACTGATGAAATAAAAAATTATGGGAAGACAATGAATCATGGCAAAGACCTTATGCTAATTTTTTGGGAGAAATTAATAGCAATTATCTCAAAAGTGATAGTCTTAACCTTATAAAGAGAACTTGTTCGATTCCTCCCAGAATTGTAGATGATGCACCAATAACTGGAACCCGTACGTTTTATACTGATGCAAATAAATCAGGAAAGGCAAGTTACAAATCAGAAGAATTAAGTAAGGTGGAACAAAGCCCTTATAATTTTGTTCACAAGGCAGAATTTTATGCTATTCTTATGGTACTCAGGAATTTTAAAGAACCTCTCAATATAGTTAGTTATTCACAATATACAGAAAGTGTTGTCTTGCATATTGAAACCACAGAATTTATACCAGATGATACAGAATTGACTTTACTATTCATTCAGGTGCAAGACATAATCAGGAATAGGCTTTGTCCTATATACATAGCCCACATCTGATCCCATAGGGGTCTGCCAGGTCCTCTAGCACAAGGTAATGCAGAAATTGATCAATTATTTATTGGAAGTGTGTTGCAGGCTGTAGGAGGTCTTTCTGCATTTGTGTTGCTTTCATTGGTTAAATAAACTGCCATGGCCTTTTGGTAGGGCAGGATTTAGATAGGTGGGGAAAAGAGAACAGAATGCTGGAAAGGAGGCAGAGAGAGCTGCGAGCATGAAGCTGCCAGGTCAGACATGCTGAATATTTCCTGGTAAGCCACGAACTTGTGGTGACATACAGATTATTAGAAAAGGGTTGAATCAAGATGTGAGAGTTAGACAATAAGAGGCTAGAACTAAAGGGCCAGGCAGTAATTAAATGAATATAGTTTCTGTGTAATCATTTCGGAAGTTAAGCTAGCCGGGAGCCAGGAACGCAGCCTGCTCCTCTTACTAGAGATTGGCTGCCCAACGTGAGCAATTAAATCCACTTAAAAACCAGAGAGGGCTTAAAAAGAAGAAAGAGAAAGAGTATAACACAGCTTCTTGCTGTTTGCTGGGGCATGCCGCAGAGAGATTTCCTGACTCTGCAATAGTAGCAGGAAAAAAACTGCGTCATTTTAAAATGAGGCTTCCTGGGCCCTGACGCTGGTGCAATCTCCGGCTATGGAGCATTTGTGACCTGGATGTTTGTGTGCCCACTTGGGGTTGGGAACAAAGTAACTGAGACCATGCCTGGGTTTTGGTGCCTGCCTGGGCAGGCAGCACGATCAGGTCTACTGTGTGTGCACAGGCGGGAGAGCATGGCAGATTTCTGCCGCCATACAGAGAGATGTTTCCAGGCTGCACAGTACTCTGCATGGCAGATTTGACTGTAGCTCAGATAAAAAGTGTTTATGTATTGCATGCTCATTCTCCAGGTTGGAGAGCTGAGGGTGGCTCCTGCCTGGAAGGGGAGCATTGTGTGCCATGGCTCAGAGGCACAAGTGACTCAGAGGCACAAGCAGCTCTGCCATTCTAGCTGTGCATCCCACTCCTCTTACTACAGCAGGCCTCAGAATTTCATTAAAAAACATCATGTCAATAGCAAAGGTTTAAAGAAAGAGTTTTCTATTACATGGCAACAAGCTAAGGAGATTATAAAGAGATGCTCTACTTGCCCTTTCTATAACCAAACACCGCTACCTGCAGGGAGTAACCCAAAGGGTACTCAAAGGAATGAGATCTGGTAGATGGATTTGTTCTACTTTACAGAATTTGGAAAATTAAAATATTCGTACCCCACCATAGACTCATATTCAGGTTTTCAATTGGCAATTGCCTTGAGCTCTCAAAATGCTGACTCAGTAATCACTCATTTATTAGAAGTTATGGCCATCATTGGCATTCCTTCACTAATAAAGACAGACAATAGTCCAGCATATGTATCTAAGAAAATGAAACTTTTTTGCTTGTTATAATATAAAATATATTACAGGTATACCAAATAATCTGACAGGTTAGGTAGTTATAGAAAGGTCAAATCAAACTACAAAGGATTTGCTGAACAAATAGAAAGGGATGAAAAATACCCCCAGAAATATATTGTGCAATGCTTTATTTACCTTGGATTTTCTTAATGAGAAAGGAACAATAGCAGCAGAGAGACATTGGATAATGGAAAAAACTTCTTAATTGAATTGACCAGTCTATTTCAAGAATATGTTGACCTCATAATGGAAATCAGGAGATGTGCTACATTGGGGAAGGTGTTTCACTCTTGTTTCTACAGGAGAAGAAAAATTATGGATACCATCAAAGTTAATAAAGATTTGCTTTGAAAAAGAGAAAACTCTTGAGAAAGAGAAATGACAGCTCATCCACAATGGTGACAAGCATACAGGTGGTAAGGAAACTATATAGGGTTGGACCAGGGTTCTGCTCTTGTTTTTACAGGAAAATACACATCTTCAAAAATTCAAGAGACCCTGGATGTTCGGATGCTGACAGAAGGAAAAATAATTATTCAATAATGATCATCAAGGAAAAGGAATATGACTTCTGAGGCAGGTTATCTATATATATATAGAGAGAGAGCTGGCTTTGGAGTTGGACAATGGCTCTGCCCTCTCTAAATCCAAGTGTGCTGTTGAAAGGAACATTCAGAGTTTCTGTGTCATGTCAGGAGCCATCTAGTATTGGACAGAAGGAAGACTTTAGGAAAAATTTTACTTTCTCCATGCCTGTTTTATCTATATCATATTACTCATTGAATGTTTGTCTATATGAATAATGTTTAAGTTTTCCATGAACAGTAGAGTTTTCTACAGATCCTTTTACTTAAGTAATCTTTGAAGTTTCCAGGAAGAAGATGGGGCCCCACAGCAACAACTCCACCTGGTTGAGAAGACATCATGATGCTGATAGCACTACTACAAGACCACTTTCTGGATACCAGTTGCTGAAATTGTGTACCTTCTCATGACATTCTGGCCAGAACTCTAAATAAATCTTTGGAAAAAGCCCTATCAACTGCTCAAAAATCATTTGCAACTATACTAGACAGTAATCTTGAAAGTTAACCATCATTTTATGTTTACAGAATCCCATTAAAAGAATATCGCCCCCATGACAGTGGGTAGAAATTCTAGAAGATGATGTCCCTTCTCCCAGCAAAGTTTGTCCTCAGGGTTGGGAACACCATTTAGGGGTTGTTAATTATTACTTGTATAAGGTAGATAGTTGGAGTGAAAACTATGTAGGCTCAAAAAAAGAGGGAAAAATCAAATGTGATAATAGATAATTTAGTGTGAACTTATTCACACAAATAATAGTGAGTAATAGAGTGAATACTTGTGAGCTATAATTTATGGAGAATTTACATTGGCATAATTTTTTATGTATTGATACAAGTTCAAATTATATTTGTTATTTCTGTTTACAATATTTGTACACCTATACAAAGTTATTCTGTCAGATTGTATGCATGCATGTTTCTACTTCTGTTTAGGAAATCTGGTATATTGATACAACTTTTAGAATATATTTTCATATTGCATTATATATTATTCTTATCTCTGATCAAGATACTATTACATTGTTTACATTTTGAGGTGATTGTCCTTATTTGCTGCACATTTGTTTACAGATTATTTAATATTCTGACATGAAGTGTTAGTCTTTAAATTATACAGTATTAAATATTATAGGTCAGTAGTTGTTCATGTTTATTATACATATAGTCAGATTAATTAAGTTCTTTAGATACATAGAGATTGTATCCTTATCCACTTCAAGGATCTGTAGAACATGGCATTTAAATAACTTAGGGTTCTGTTGAAATGAAACGTGATTGCTTCTGACAGCACCAATCTATTCCCAAGAAAATGTTGAGCATTGAAGACACTCTACTCGGAGTTTGTTTTCTTCTTGGCACAATTGACCTTTGGGCAAAGAACTGCTCATGCTTCAGCCACTGACAAAGTACATGGTATCCGGATGGATAAGCAGGACACAAGGAAAAAGACGGTTTTGAAAAAATTTCCTGCTTCTGAAAATGGTCTGTCAGTTACACTAGGTCTTAGCGAAAGTTGGTTGCACCAATGTTGCAAATGAGACTTTGGGTGATTGCCCAGGTAGCCAGTTGTCTTTGTCATATGTTGTACATTTTTGAAAGTTGCTTGACTGCACTTCCTGACTACTCAAGAAATATTATCTCCCTTCTCAGGCCTTCAATGATGTTGAAGATTAGATAGTCGTAGTTACCATTCTCTTATGGTTTAGCCAAGCCTATTTCCAAGGAAAGCCTTGGACTCTTTGGAATAGAATGTCTATTAAAACATTTACCATGTGTTCCTTGCTTGATATTGTTTATGTTGGTTGTAATTTTATACTTGATATCTGTTCCTATTGCATATAGTTTTATATTGGATCACTCTTATTTAGACAAAAGGGGGAGGTAATGGGGAATCTTTGCCAACCAATTATCTTTATGAGTTGGGACCAAGTTAGTGTGTGGCTTTCTGGGACCTGGAGAAAAAAACAGCGCATGGCTCAGGTGTCCTCTCTCTGTGTGGTTCCCTTACAACACAGTTGAGCTTGGACTTCTCGTTCCTATTTTGTGAGTTTTCCCCTTGTAATAAAGAAAAAATATAATTGTTTTATCTTTTAGGTAGCCTGGTTATTTCCTGAATCGAGCTAACTTCTACAGAAACAAGACTCTAGAGTTTTTTAAACATTAATACTTGTCAGAGATTTATAGTAAGAATGAAAAGATGGAACAATCAAAGCATGGAAGAATTTTTTTAGGTGGTTGAAAGGAAAAATGTCAGCTGAGGATCCCCAAGCCAAAGTTCTGAGCACAAAGGATATGTATTTGCCCTAGAAGGACAGGAGGAAAGGATAAGGGACAAAGACAGGAGAAAGGAAGAAGGAGAAGGGGAAGGGAACCAGGAAAAGGGAGCAGGGTTTCTTTTTTGTTCCAGAGGGACAAAGGACTGCCTCTGAATAGTGAGGAGACAGACATGGCCCATAGAAAATTGTGGTTTATAAAGCAAAGGGAAACCCTGTGTTAGGATGAGGTGTTTAATTTTAATTGAGCATGTTAATTAGGTGAGCAAAAGGGGGCTTTTCATTGCGGGATTTCAATAATTTGATAGCTGGAACTTGGTAGTGAGTGTCAGGAGGAGGAAATGGTCAAGTAAGGGAATGGACCTTGGGGGCTAGCTTCAGGAATGTAATCTAATGGTTTTTAGCAAGGCAGAGAGAATTGGAGAGAAGGGCAAGGCCTGCCAGAGCCACATGATCTAATGGACTAGTCATGCTTTATTTTCATCTTTTTGTTTTATTATTGGGTGGCTTGTTATTGGTTGGATGAATTGTCATTCTTCTCTCTGGCTGTTTCCTGATGACATTGGATCATTGCTGTTAGGGGACCCACAGAAGCTTTCATCTGAGAAGGTGAAAGAGATTGGACCAGAGAGAGCTATCCATAGAACAGATTGTGAGTAGGGAACAATAGATTGTGAGAGGAAGGCATAAAAGCTTAAGTCACAAATGTCTGAGAGTCATTTATCGGTCTAAGAAAGGAATTTAAGGTATATAAAAATTTTGAACAGAAACAGAAGAATTGAATATGGGGGTGTGCAGGGGAGGTAAGGGGAAAGAATAGGAGGAGAGGAGGGAGGGGAACTGCCATCTGGATGTAAGATAGATAGATGGATGAATGGATGGATGGATGGATGGATGGATAAAATTGTTTCAAATTTCTTTCCTTCTCTCTGTTCAAAACCCTCTCCCCCATCCATAGTCAGAATATACAACCAGTCCTCCAGATCCCTCCAGACTCTTCTCTCAACTTGCACCCTCGTGTTCTATTCCCTAAGTAGAAAAAAACATTCTCTGACATAAATTTTGCCTTCTACCCTGACACCAGCTCCCAGGACACTCCTTTGTTCTTCCTCTTCCTTTTCTCAGGAATTCCAAAACATCTCTTGCCCTCTGCCTCCTTCTCTAGTCCATCTAACTATGCAGGATGCCACATCTAATTGTCTTGCTGCACATCATAAAACTGTCCCTATCACACTAAAGGATTCTTCTGCCTGCATCTCCAAATGCCAATACTCCCTGCCTAGGCCTCAAACCCACATTTCTATACCCACCCCCTTACCCTACAATACTCCCATATTAACAGTCAAAGACCCTAAAAAAAAACCTTCCACATACTCCAGGACCTTCATTTCAGTAACTTGTTCCTTTACACCCTTAAGTCTATAGTCCTTAGGCTATGCTCTCCATAATTCCCTGACAATACCACTCACTTTTCAGTGCTAAATCTGAAAGATACTTCCTTCTTAGTACTCCTGGATGTCCACTTCTACAACTTTTTGTTTGCACACACAGATGTCTCTTGATACTCCATAATCCAGACACTGGCTTGGACTGTCCTTCCCCAGGGAGTCAGAGTCAGTTCCCACTTTTTGACTAAACACTCACTACAAACTTGGCCTGCCTTCTGCCTTTTCTCTCCCATCTGTTTAAGGATATTGACAACCTCCTCCTTTACAGTCCTTCCTTCTCTAATAGTCGATCCGATACCTCTTCATGCCTCAATTTCCTTAAATCTAAATGTTTCCAGCTCTCACCTTCTAAAGCGCAACTTCTCTCTCCCAAGTCACCTACCTTAAATTCTCTCTTACACTAAACCATAGATATTTCATTTTAAGCTGCCTTGACCATCTCTGCTCATTATCTCTGCCCTCATGGTCAATTTCCTCCACTCATGGGTCCCTAGATACTTAATCCTAGCAAATCCTCTAAACCAAGCTGCTCCTAGACCTCCTCCTCCCTCCCATCCACAAACAATTTCTTGAATTTAAAATTCTCTCTTTTCAGCTCCAGCCCTCTGCCTCCCAGATATATACAAACTTTTCCATCCTTAAACTTCAAAACATGTAAACACTTTCTACAACTGACCTTTGCCCCTGTCGCCTACCTATCCAACACTCTATACAACACCCCCCACAGATCATCTCCCTATCTACAAACACTTGCCATCTTCTCTCTACTCATCACTAAATCTAACATATTCTAGGATCTCTTCTCCCAATCTACTCCTTCAACTCCAATCTCTTCCCCAACTCAGATCTTATCCCTCCAAATTTCTCTTATGAAAAAGTCATCAGTCATCTGAATTTTCCCAATGCCTCTAAAGAACTCTCAAACTCCAGATAAATACTCCTCCCACCCAACAGCCTGACTTTTCTTGCCCATTGCCGTTGGGATCCCTCCCCATTCCCCTGGGATCTCTCCCAATTTCACTGCCCCACCTAGTCTTGCAATTCCTCTTCCCAACTACCAGGACCATGACCTAACAGTTTCAACTATACAACCAAGATAAAATAATTTTTCTTAACTCCTTAACTTCACCTGTGCCTCTAGTCTATCTTTTTTTCTTTTTTTATTGTATTCTTTTATTTTTTTTCCATTCAAAAATATAATTAAATAAATAAAATTTTTACATTTCTTCCCCTTCTCCCAGTGCCCTCCCACTACCCCCCCCCCCCCCCCC
>PVIU01035696.1:0-10060 GCA_004026605.1 Ondatra zibethicus | reverse complement strand
AGAGACAAGAGATAGGCAGTGAGAGGGACAGAGAGACAAGAGATAGGCAGGGAGAGGGACAGAGACAAGAGATAGGCAGGGAGAGGGACAGAGAGACAAGAGATAGGCAGGGAGAGGGACAGAGAGACAAGAGATAGGCAGGGAGAGGGACAGAGCTAGCCAGTCTTTCTGGGGATGCCCTGACACTAAGGCTGGAATTATAGGTGGCCACCACACCCAGCCAGCATTTACATGGATGCTGGAGTATCCGGACTCCGGTCTTCACTCTCACCAGAGGCGTACCTCCCGGATCTCTGAAAATCTTTCTATCAGCTACAAAGGCACATGACCTTCTGTAGTGAAAGATCACTGTATCTGGTGTGAATCGGGAGTGATGGCAGAGTCTTTGTACATGGTCAGGGACTCTATCTGAGCAGCCTGAAGGATCACAGCCTTTGCATAACTGAGTCCGGAGACAAACCTGGCAGACCAGAACTGCTTAGGCAGTGGTTTTGGTTGAGGAAGTTGACTAGCTAAAGGTACATTTTCTGTAACAATGACGAGGCCGCTGAGAAGCCTAGGCTTCGGTTCACCAGCGTTGATCCCCTGCTGCTAGCAGAAACAGAGTTAGAGTCTGGAGTGAGAGACACGCAACACCTACAACCTTCACAACAGAAGCTGGGGACTGGAAACTCCCACCCGTAACTGGTGGGCTTTGGGAGCGACGGAGACTAGACTGGGACAGCTGGAAAGGGACCCTGGCTTCCGCTGTCCATCCACTTTCCTCTTCCACATGCTGTTGTGCTCTGCAGACCCAGTGTGGCCATGGACCAAAACCTCCGAACTCATGAGCCAAAAACCTTTTCATCTCATGATCCAGTTGCCGCCAATATTTGCTACAGTAACAGAATGCTGACAGGCACACGGACCTCTGATGCCTGCAATGATTGTTTTATTCCTCAGGCTGTGGAATCTTGGCATGATTCCCATGTCCTAGATGGGTAAACTGAGGCTGAGATGGGAGCAGCAACACACAGGACAAGTGAAGGAGGATATGAGCACCCTCAGGGGCACAAGAGAGGGTGTTCTGCATATCATTATCAAACTGGGACACTCAAGCAATAGGGTGACACTGTGTGACAGGCAAAAGCCAGGAGAACACACAGGATGGCCTGATTTACAGATGTTTTGGCAGAGGCAACACCTACCTGGCTGTGACACCACTCCTATGCACACTTCAAAATCCATCTCAAATGTCCCCTCTCCCCCAGCAAGTTTCTACCTAATATTCAAATGGTTTCAGGTTCCTCAGGGTAGCCAGCTGGGTAAACCAAGGCACTCACCTGGTCAAACTTACGCTGCTTCTTCTCCAGCGTGCTCAGAAGCTGCTTCTGCTGCCCCAGGTCCACTGTAGCATCGTCCAGTTCCTGCTGCAGCCGCCTCCGAGCTCGCTCCAGCCTCTCCACTGCCTCTGTCTTTTCTGCCAGGCGCTGGGCCAGGGCCTCCGCCTCCCTGGCTGCACGGCGCCGAGCCTCCTCCCCAGCCTCCAGCGCCCCAGCCTCTTCCTCCTGGCGTCGCCGCCATTCCGAGAGCTGCAGGGAAGAGAAGGATGTGGGAGCCACAGCTGTGAGTGACTGTGGTGTGGGCTCCCGGAACCCTGTGTCCTGGGTGTGAACCGAGGCCTGAAGATGGGAAGGAGCTGACCACTGGGCCCTCCTGCCTCATGGCAGCTGAGACCCTGAGGACTATCAGCCCGGCTCTTCCAGGGTGTTGCCATCTTCAGCACGACCCAAGGCTCAGTCCAAATGGGACCTGCTCTTGGATCCCAAGACCAAGGCCAGGTAACACAGGCTGAGGAAGAAGAGAAACATAATCTGAGGAAGCCACAGGCTGGGGAAGAGTCTCCATGGGGGGGCACTGGAGAGGGCCTGCCGGTGGAAGGCTGGCATTCTTAGGGCTCCCACACACAGGGCCAGAGTTATAAGAAGGGACTCATAATCTGGTGGGGAGACGCAGGGTAGAATAGTCACAGCCCAAGGTAGCCAGAACTTGGTCAGAGTAAAATGGAGAATTACAAGGGAGGGAAGACCCTAAGTCTGGAAGAGCGAAGGTTTGCAAACATTACTGGGAAGGACAGGCAGAGGCTCTGTCTAGGGTACTGGAGAGTCACAGCAGCTGAGAGAACGGGTGAGCAGAGCCCTTGTGCCAGCTGCGGAGAGAGCAGGGGCTTTGGAGGAGCTGACGTGATGACCTATAAGGCTGGAGAGCATGTGTGGGCAGGAAAGGTAAGGGCAGGCATGGCGGTGGGGGACACAGAAAGAGCGGCGGGTGAGAGCACCACCCAGGTCCAGCCTGGGACACTGGGTACAATGGTGTAAGGGCCATGGTCCCTGGTCTCACTGCCTACCTGGGCCTGGGCGCTCTGCAGTTCACGACCAGCCCGCTCCCTGGCAACCACTTCCTCTTCCATCTGCTCCCGAAGTCCGGCCGCCTCGGCCTCCAGGGCACGCACACGGGACCCCAAGGCTAGCTTTGCCCTAGTCTCCTCCTGGAGCAGTTCCTGTGGGTGAAAGGGATGGTGGGGGTCAGGTCCAGTCAGCGGCAGGGCAGAGGATGGCAGTGGGGGAACGAGCAGGGTCACCTGGGTGTCGTGCAGCTGGGACTCTGCACTGCTCAGCTCCTTGCCCAGCCTGATGGCCTTGGACTCAGCCTCGCTCAGTGCCGTGGACACGCTTTCAAGTTCAGCCTGTGAAGAGGAGGTAATGAAGCAGGCCATGGTGGTTCAACATGGTGGGCCCTGTTGGTGCCTCTGTCTCAAATCCCCTCTGCACACATGGGTGGGAAGCCAGCAACATGGCCAGAAGTTACTCTGCAGTCTGACACAGTGCTGACATGGGGCCCAGAACAACAGTGTTCCCAGAGGAGAGAAATTTCTGGCCCCTGTGTCCGCGGGGAAATTCGAGCCTGATCTGAAGAGGGAGCAACAGCCATGTCACCAGCTGGGTGATGTGGACAATGAATCGCAGACACAGATAAGGGAACGCCATTCAGCAATGAGAGGGGATGAGGGAGCCAGGTGTGGTGGCTCACGCCTTTAATCCTAGCACTCAGGAGGCAGAGATAGATGGATCTCTGTGTGTCCAAGTTCAGCCTGAACTACAGAGCGCATTCCAGGGTAGCTAGGCCTACATAGTGAGAGACCCTGTCTCAAAAACTAAAAAATACTTGAGCCAAACTAGATAGGGGTGGAGTCATTGTTTTTGGTCTGTCCTTGTTGCCCTATGTGGAGTGAAACTACTCACAGGTCCCCCCAGGGTCACATGACACCCCACCCCACCCACCTGAGTTCTCTGCAGCTTCTCGGCAGCCTCGGTCCGAGACCGCTCCACATCACTGGCACGGCCCTGGACCTCCTGCAGCTGGGACTCCAGGCGACGCCTCTTCTGCTCACCCTCCTGTCTTGAGGTCTGCAAGCTGCTCAGCTCAGCCCTCAGCTCAGACACCTCGGCCTCCAGGGTTAGCCGAGTCTTCTCCCACACACCTTTGCCCTGTGAGGAGATGGGTGGAGTTGCTGAGGCTCCATCTCAGAGCCTTCGCATACACAGCAGGATGGCTCATCGCCTTGATCTCTTGGTTTTGTTCAATATTTCCTTTTCACCACAGACCCCATCAATTAAGTAATTACTCAGTTAACAGTTATAAAGGCTATCCATATCCCAGAGGGTGGCTGGCCCACTATCTACTCACCCTCCGGGCTTGCTCTAACTGCTCTGCCAGCTCTCCCAGGGCCTGGCCATGCCTCTGCCTCAACTCCTGCATGGCCACCTCATGAACACGAGCCTCCTCTTCCAAAGTCTTCTTCAGCTCCGTCACCTCCTGCTCCCTCTTTGACCTTTGATGGTGGAAGAGGGGAGGAGACAGGAATTTAGAGCAGAGGACTGTGGGATGCGGTTTTTCTCCTTTTCCTCCAAGAAGGGACCATAGTCTTTGCTTCCTGTGAGGGCCTGGATGTAAAACCAGGCCCATGTGCCCATCACTGCAGTGGCCAGCTGGAGGCGCTGCTCTGGACGGATGAAGAGCTTTTGGGACACGGGTCCAGCTAGTTCAGGGAGGCTCAGGGTTCTAGCCAGACTGGGTTCCTGCCCTAGTCCAGCTGCTGTTCCGTCAAGACTAGAGCCAGCTCTGCTGCAAGCTCCCCCACCAGATAGGAGATGTTCTGCCAGGGGAAGCCACCTCCTTGCCATGGATCACAAGCTAAAGCAGAGCCTCCCTCTCAAGCTGTCTCCTGTAAGGTATCTGCTGTGTGACAAATACACTTCCCAAGGTGTATGGGTAGAGATGTACGAGGGGAGCTCCTAGCACTCCTGAAGCCATATTCAAAGGGCCAGTCCTCAGCATGCCCTCCCAGAGGCTCTCCTATATGCTCACTTATGTGTGTGTGTATGTGTGCATATGACTGTAGTACCCAAGGAGGCCAGAAGGGGACATCACATCTCCCAGATCTGGAGCTACAGGAAGTTGTGAGCTGCCTACCATGTGGGTGCTGGACACTGAACTCAGGTCCTCTGTAAGCGCAGCCAGTGCTCTGACCACTGAGACATCTCTCCACCCCTAAGACTTGGCATTGAGTGTTCTCAATGGTCTGCAGTTCCTTTATGTGCCTCTTGTTGAGGTCTGGGTCTGGTTTGACTGGACTCTTAAAACCTCTCTAAGACTGGGATGGTCTGAGGGCAGTGCAAGGATCTGACTCTTCCATTCGTATCTTCAGACTGGTACCTGTGTGGGTGGTGTCTCTGTCCGGATGTGCCCCACCCACCACCCTCTCCTTACCGCAGCTCCTGCTGGGCATTGGTGGAGTCCAGTGTGTCCTCTAGCTCCCCGCGCAGCGCCTCCAGCTCCTCTCCCAGGTCCCGGCGCTGCTTCTCTGCCTTGGCCCTGGCTGCTCGCTCAGCCTCCAGGTCCTCCTGAGCCTCGGCCAGACCAGCCTGCGCCTCTCGCAGAGACTTGAGCAGCTGGGCACGGGCTCCGCCCTCCTCCTCTGCCCTGGGGGTGTGACAAGGATCAGGGAAGGGTTGGCACCCAAGCAGGCAGAGCTGAGGGTGAACAGATCAGATGTGGGTTCAAGTCTTGGCTCTGTCATTGGTTATGTGAGTCCTGTTCCTAAACCCTTCATATTCCTGAGAGTGTAGTGGGATACTCTCCACAGCTCCGGGCGGCACTGGGCTCCTGCCTTGTGCCCAGCCCTTTAATGGGTCTTCTTTGGAGATTTGTTGTTGCTGTTTTCTAGGACAGGATCTTTTTCTAAGTTGCTCAGGATAGCCTTAAACTCATGACAATGCTCCTGTCTCAGCCTCCCTGGAGCTGGGATGACAAGCATGTGCCACCACTCTGGGCCACTTTAACTTTTGTGTATATGTACAAGTGGGAGCCAGTGTCTTCCTTTTTTTTAAGATTTATTTATTTGTTTGTTTATTTATTTATTTATTATGCATGCAGTGTTCTGCCTGCCTGTATGCCTTCAGGCCAGAAGAGGGCACCAAATCTTAGATGGTTGTGAGCCACCATGTGGCTGCTGGGAATTGAACTCAGGACCTCTGGAAGAGCAGCCAGTGCTCTTAACCTCTGAGCCATCTCTCCAGCCCCAGTGTCTTCTTCAAATCATTTCTCCACCTTAATTTTTTTATGTGCGTGAGCAAGTAGGCACGTGCACCACATAAGCAGTGTCCAGGGGGTCAGGAGAGAGCTGTATCCCACAGAACTAAAGTTACAGATGGCTCTGGGCCTCCATGTGGGTGCTGGGAACTGAATCTGGGTATTCTCCAAGAGCAGCCAGTGTTCCTAACCACTGAGCTGCCCCAGGCTTTCTAATTCACATGCTCACACCTCTGGAATGGACCTGTACTCACGAGCCAAGCTTTCTTGGAAGACTTGCCATGCAATGTGGGCAGTGTCTTTCAATAGACACCGTAGCTGGCACACAGCAGTGGCTCGGTAAGAGTGTGTGGATGCACATCACATGCTGGGTCCCATCTGGCCCCAGTGGAGACAGGAGGAGGAGCTGCCCCTGGGGAAAATCACCTGACCAGGGCCGCCTGCAGCTCGTCCTCCTTGCGGCCCAGCTGTGCAAGCAGCTCCTCCGCCCGCTGCTTCTGTTCCACCATCTGTTCCTGCAGCTCAGAGCTCTCCCCATCCAGGCGCCGCTTCAGCTTCTCCAGTTCCTGGCGGCCTTTCTCCTCCTTCTTCAGCCGCTCTGTGGGCAGCGGGACAGGTGAGGGCTGCAGCCTGGGCTCAGACGCTGCCTACCTCCTCTCTCTGACCCTCTAACTGCAGGTACGCAGCCCAGCCTGGCTCCCTGCTGCTCACCTTCCATGTCTGCAATTGTGGCTTCATATTTGAGCCTCAGCTTGTTGAGGCTCTTGACTTTCTCCTCCTCTTCGGCTGCCTGTGAGGAGAACTCAGCCAGACGCTCCTCCAGCAGCCTCCGCTCCTGGGGACAGAAGAAAGTCAGGACCCTTGGCCTCCCTGCTACCCTTTCCTCCTCTCCACTCTGGAGCCTGGGCCCAGGCCACCTCCCAGGTGCTCATCCCACAGCATTAAGCCACCAGCACACAGAAGGACAAGGCTGCTCTTATGAACAACCTGGCAGGCCATCCCCACGGGGCAGCACATCCTCACCATCACCCCCCAGTTCGCTGGGCCAGCGTCCCAGCAGGAGCCCATCTACCATATCTTGCTTTGGTGTGTCCCTAGCTCCCACCTTGCTCAGCTTGGCATTCTGATCCTCCAGAAGCAGCAGGTCCTCCTCAAACTTCTTTATCTTGGCCTCTGTGGTCACCTTCTCCAGCTGCAGCTTCTGCCGGGCACCCTCCTCAGCTTCCAGGTGGCTCTCCAGCTCCTGAAGAGGGGGGGGCAGAAGGGACCTCAGGGGCTGAGGCTTCACACAGGTCCACACCCTGAGTGACACTGGGCAGCATCAGCCTTGCCTGTCTTCCCTTGCCATTTATTTGCGTGACAAGCACTTATTGAGTGCCTAGTGTATACCAGGCACCATCACAGATCCTGAGGGTGGATAACAGTCTGCACCCCTGCAGAAGAGCTCAAACGCTCCCTCAGTGCACACAGATGGGGAGAAGAGTCACAGGATAGGGGCTGCCCAGGGTGGGAGTGGGGCGGGGGCTCAAGACAGATGCCTTCAGAGCCAGGAGACAGACTGAATCTTGAGGAGGGGCTTGAAGAGCTGGACCCAGCGGTGCCTGAGCTGCCATCTGAAGGACGTCTATACAGTCTTTGTGCTTTGGACCTCAGAGCTGGGGTGTGGGGTGGACGTGGACGGGGTGCCGGGGTCCCCACACCTGTATGTGCTGCTGCAGCCGCTTCTTCTCGCCCTGCAGCTGCCGGCTGCACTCTTCCTCCTCGCCCACCCGTGCCTCCAGCTCTGACACCACCAGCTCCAGCTCCTGCTTCCGGGCGGACAATCGCGCCCGCGTCTCCTCGGCCTCAGAGCACAGCTCCGCTTCGGCTCGCAGCTGCTCAGTCAGGCGTAAGCGCTCCTCCTCCAGCTGTGGGTGGTGGGTTCCAGTCAGGCCCACTCAGGCTGTCCCCACATCTCCTATAACCTTCCTTAACCTCACACCACACACCCATCAAGGTCTCTGCCCAGCTGGGCACAGCCAGACACTGTCCCTCAAGTGCTGATCCACCCCCTCCCACCTACACAGCCGTGCCATAGCTCCACCCAAAGACCCCCTCACCATTCCACCTCTCACCATTCACCTCTTCACCTTATTGTTTGCCCCAAATCGCTAACCCAAGGCACCAAGCCAACCTTAAACCCCATCCCTGCCCCTGGGGATCCTGCCCATCACACAGGGGGCTGCTCAACAGCCCTCCAAGGCCCATCTGACCCCTTCCACAGCCCCGCCTCCTCATCTCTCCATTCTGCCCTTCATATACTGGCCTGCTGCCAGTCACATTCCTCACCGTGCACCGCCCCACACTCCACCCGAAGCTCCGCTCCTCACACCGTGGCCACGCCCACACAGACCCACCACCGTGGCTAGGCCTCACTCCCGTCACATGGCTTGCTCTTCACCTGTGCCACTCGGCCCTGCAGCTCCCCCACTTCACGTGCGCTCTGCTGCTGCAGCTCCTGAACTTTCTGCAGCTCCTGGGCACGCGCCTGAAGCACCTCGTCCTGTCGTGTCACCTGCAGCAGGGGCTTCACCTGTGGGAAAAGTGCAGTAGTTTCAAGAACGGAATCCAACTGATGCGTGCGACCTGTCATCCTTGCTGTGAACCTGAGGGTGGTCTGGGGACGGCCTGGCACTCTGGATCCAGATGCACCGGAAGCTGCCTGGCCTTTTCTTTTTTTTTTTTAATAATTTATTTAACTTTATTTTATGTGGATCGGTGTGAAGGTATCAGATCCCCAGAAACTGGAGTTACAGACAGTTGTTAACTGTCATGTGGGTGCTGGGAATTGAACTCGGGTCCTCTGGAAGATCAGCCAGTGCTCTTAACCGCTGAGCCATCTCTCCAGCCCCCTGGCCTTTTCTTTTGGTTTGTTTGGTGGTTATGAGACAGGCTCTCATGTAAGCCAGGATGTTTTACCTCTTTCTTTCCCCCACATTTACTTATTTACTGTGGACACGCTCACACCTGAAGGTACGCAGGTCAAAGCACTTGCAGAAGTCAATTCCCTCCTTCCACAGTGTGGGTGTCGCGGATTGAACTCATGTCATCAGGCTTGGCAGAAAGCACCGTTAACCAGCCAAGCCATGTTGTCACACACCCCCCCCCGTTTTTTCTGAGACCAGATTTTATGTAGCCCAAGTAAGCACCAAACTCTATATGTAGCCCCAAATGACTTAACACCTGATTCTCTGGCTTCCTGAGTTCTGACAGCTTTGTACATGCTGAGCAAGCATTCTGCCAACTGAGGGCCAGCCTCAGTCAAGGCCTCAACCTGCCCTCCCCAGTGCACCGTCACCCGCCCCAGTGTCCTGTATCAGACTACTTTAAATCACTTGTCTAAAGAATCCTGGGTCATAGGCGGACAGATTGGCTGCAGTTTACAGCCATGGGGAACAGAGCCTCCTCCCCCAGAGCACAGGCACAGGCCCAGCCCCAGCCCCGCTCACCTTGGTGAACAGTCTCCACCACTGCCAGTTCCTCAGCTTCAGATAGGCAGCACAATTTCTCTGCATCACCCGCAGGGCGCTCTGCTGCTGCTGCCTTCTCTGGAAGGCCCTGTGGGGACACAGAGGAGAATGGGAGCCGGTCCCCAGAAAGCAGCCACTCTGATTAGTTATTCTGAGATGGGGGTCTCATGTAGCTCAGGCTAACTTTGAACTCCCAATCTGCCTACCTCGGCCTCCTCAGTGCATGTTGGGTGAACCCTGTGCCAACTGAGCTGGAGCCCAGTCATAGCAGAGTCTCCAGTCAGTCTCACACACCCTGCTCTTGGCTCTGGCCAGGCCTCAGCCCCCCTTCCTTCCGTTCAGTCCACCCCAGCACACTGACCCCGTCCTTGATCCCCAGCTCCCTAGGACCCCTGGGCAAGGTCCGCAGGCCTCGGCCTGGGGTTGGGGCATCTGTTTGTTCTGAGGAGAGAAGAAACTGCTCTCCATCTGCCTGCATCCTGAGACAGGCCAGGTGCTTGTCACAGGCCCTTACACAGACCAGCTTCTCACTCTGTCTCATCAGGCAGCTTCCGTCAAGACATGTTGCCCCTCCAACTGGGGTCTGAGCAATTAGTTGAGGTCAAACATATCTTGCTGGACCCCAGTTTTCTGAACTCCTACAGCATGCAGGACCCCAGCTCCCTCTGGGAGTTTGCAGGCCTCAGCCCAGCCTCGGCTCCCAACACCTGGCTTAGCCTGGCTTCCCTCACCTGCGGGCCAGGTAGCCCCGTGCTGCTGCCTGGAAAGACACTATGATGTCAGTAACCTTCAGATCCCGCTCCTCCTCCAGCTGGGCCAGGACTCCAGCACGGAAGAAGATTTTGCTTTGGCCAACACGGTATAGGTTGGGGTCTAGCTCCAGGGCCTGGATCTGGGAGATGAGAATGGGGAGGGAAGGA
>PVIU01035695.1:0-10050 GCA_004026605.1 Ondatra zibethicus | reverse complement strand
CCCCCCACCCCTCCTCCCTCCCCCTTCTTCCTTGAAAGAGGGCATGGTGCCCTGCCCTGTTGGAAGTCCAAGGCCCACCCCCATCCCTCCTGGCCTAGGAAGGAGTGCATTCAAAAAGACTCGGTTCTCAAAAAGTTAATACATGCAGAAGAGATAGGTCCTGGTGTCATTGTTTGTGGGTTCTCCATCTGCATACAACAGCTGTTTGTGTGATATTTAATTAAAATAATTACAATGACACACATGTAG
The DNA here is from genome assembly GCA_004026605.1 of Ondatra zibethicus. Taxonomy (NCBI): domain Eukaryota; kingdom Metazoa; phylum Chordata; class Mammalia; order Rodentia; family Cricetidae; genus Ondatra; species Ondatra zibethicus. The sequence continues at coordinate 9,801 of PVIU01035695.1, read as the reverse complement.
CCGGCATAAAGCAAAGTGCTATAATACAAACACTAAATCATTGTAAACCTTAGAACTTGACTCATAGTAGCATAAACACAATGTATACCTGAGAACAGTTTCTTAATTTTAAACAATTAATGTGCCATGGTATTGGCTAGAGTAGTTTACATAAGACATGAAGAATGCCAGTTTATTTTGTAGTTTAGTTAAGGGGAGAGCTGTTTTCTTTGTCATCTTTGTTGTTGTTGCTGATTTGGTGTGTGTGTGTGTGTGTGTGTGTGTGTGTGTGATTGTTTTTGAGATAGTGTCTCACTTTGCAGTACAGGTTAGCCTTAAATTCATTGCAGTCCATCCCTCAGCCTCCTGACTGCTGGGATTATACATGTGCCCAACAAGGATAGCAGTTTTATGTGGTACTATCTTGATAGTTATATGTACAAAAGACTCCTAAGGAGGACCTGGAAGAGATTTGTGCACTTATGTTTATAGCAGCATTATGCACAGTGGCAAGTCTGTGGAGACAACCTGAGTATTCACTGGCCAACGAATGGATAAACACAATGTGGCATTGTTGTATCATCATGCAACATGGAATGTTGTTAAGTCTTGAAAGATAATCCCATCACATGTTATTTAACCTGGGTGGACTTTGTAGAAATTATGTTAAATGGCATAAGCCAGTCATAAAGTGATCATTTTATATAATTCTGTTTATATGAGGAATGTAAAATTCTCCAATTCATAATGAAAGTAGAATGATAGCTACTAGGGGCTGAAGAATGAGAAATACGGAACTGTTCATTAAGTGCAGAATGTCAGTGATTACAGATATACATAATTGGACTAGAAAGCAGTAGAATAATGTCTTCAAAATTCCCAAAGAAATTATCTGTACAGTGGAATTTTACGTCCAGCAATATTTTCAGTGAAATGTTAGCATGGGTTAAAGTGAGTTTCAGACACACAGGAAATCATAATGTATATTTCTGTATATTTCTTCCTTTTTCAAAAGTTGCTTAGGGATATAAATGATCAAAAATTAGAAGAATATGCAGAGAGAGAAAATGGATCCAATTTTAGAAGACATTAAGGAAAACAGAAGGTGACTATCAATCAGCGAGTTTAGATATTGGCTAGTTTAGATTAAAGTAGTAAGATATTAATAGTGCATTCTTGGATACTTGTGGAGAAAATCCAGTACCTTTAACCAGCTTTTCAGTGCATGTCTAGGTAGTCTGAAGCTTCATTACTTAACTTATCAAGAAAGAAAAATAGAAAACAAATTAAAATAATAGGAAAAGTAAAACAACAGCAATAATTTTTGAAAATGAGGTAAAATAAAATATGGTACAGCTTAAAGCAGTTGACAGAGGTGAGAAAAGATAACACATTTTATCTTGATGCAAAGAATATTTTCTTCATATGGACTCTGTATTGTGGCACTAGACTCATGAAAAAGGAAATGCAATCCCAAGACCATCTGGCACTATAGATTTTATGTGTTAAGTGGTGTTAGCTGGCTTACAATTGACTTTTAGAGCATGGTAGTCACAATTACTATGTCTACAGAAAATCATGTAAAAGAATGTAAAACTGACAACTTGAAACTAAAGATATAGAACGTGGGACGTGGATGAAAGGTACAGGAATAAAAAGGGACAGCGTCTTCATTTGACAGTGCATAATGTTGAAAAACTTAACCAGTGTTAAGACAAGGATTAGAAATATGAGTGATATATACACACACATATTTTTATAAAGATGTTATAAATTACAAAAAGTAAGGGGAAAGATCTATATATATATATTAGGTTTGTGTTTACTAATTGCTTAAGTTTTGAAAGTCTTTCCAGAATGAAGCTGTTTTTCTCTTTTCTGTCCAACAGTGGCATCAGATAAGCTAAGAAGGTTGAAATGAGCTGAAGTAGATTAGTTTTGCAACCACATTCTAGACAGTTCTATCAAGGAGTCATATCTGGCACTCCTTCCTTGATTTTAGATGTATCTGTTAACAGATTGTAGAAAATAAATAAAATGTTGTGACTTTTTTATTTTGTTATGATACTTGCAGTAGTACAGTAGCAACAATGGCTCCAAACATTTGCTGTTGTCATCATAGTAATAGATACTGTTAAGCAATTAGGATGAAATAAATGTAGAAACCATATCAAGGCATCATCCATTAAATATTATTAATCTTTGATTTGCTTCTATAAGGCAAGTGTCTTCTTCATTTTACAAGTTAGAGAGGTTAAGTACATAGCTTTTGATAGTGTAGTAATGTTAGAGATAGGATTTGGAGCTTGGTCTGTTTAACTCAATATGGCAAGTGTTGTGACTGGAATGTACAACCCTTGGGGAGGGGAGTCTTAGCCTTAGCTATGCAGACTAGGAGAATGTGTTATACTTCTAGACAAGGTAGACTCTTTCTTGCTCGTTATTTCAAGTCACTTGCTGTGAGTTTTGTAAGATATTTGTTAGCCATTTTTTGAATATTGATTTGATGTATGCAAACCTTTAGGGAGTCTTTTATGCTTGCCCTGAATTTGCACCATTTATGCAAGATGGTAAATTTACAGGAATGTCTCACTGCATATAAATTAGTGCTTTTGCAAGCAGCAAGAGAATGGTAGAGTCTGTATAAGTTTTTCTTATAAGTTAGAATTTTATTATACCCAACTCTATTGTATTTAAGGGCAGAATCGCAATTAAATTTATAACTGCCAGTTGTTTTTGCACATATAAAAAGTATTCCTAATATTTTATATTATTTTATATAACCATTATAAAATCAAATATGTAAATATACTTTAGAATAGTAATTGCACTTCAAATTTGAATTTGTTTTACGCAGTTATTTAATCTGAGATTCATTAAAAGAATAGTTTCTATAGTAACAGCAACATCATTTGATATCTTTGGAATCTCTGAGATCTGGAACATTTTTATAAAAAATGTATGCGATATGTCATGTAGACTCCTATGCAGGTTTAAATGTTCATAATTTTTCTTGTATATTTTTTCTAGTTTTTTGTGTATTTTATTCTTTTTTTCATCTTCCAATATTTTTCTTTTAAAACTTTAAAGCATATGTACTTAAAAATAAAAATGTCAAAAGAATTCAATGAGGAGGTGGATATTGGAGAGGATAGTAGGAGTAAGTGTGAACTTCTTTCTGAATGAAATCCATCAGCACACATGTTACTTCCTTCTAGGAGGAAACCTGTTACTTTATCTCAGGAGATAGTCTATTAGGGTCACGACAACCATTTTGAGCAAAAGATGGTATATCGTAGCACCATGAGAGCAGAGTCAAAATGAAATAGAATGCTTGATTAGTAACAAATTATTCCAATGGTTTATTAATACTTAGATTTTTAAAAAGCAGAATGATAAAATAATGTTCATTGTGTTTGCCACTTAGTTCCTACAGAAGGCATGTTTCTTTTCTGTGTAGTTAGTTTTTGTTTTGCTTTGAGACAGAGGTGTTTTAGCACAGGCTTCAAATTTGTTGTGGAGTGTAGCCTTGGGCTTCTGATCCTTCTGCCTCTATGTCCTAAATCCTGGTTTTAAAGGCATGCACTTCCATGATTAGTAAGAAGATGTATCTCTATACATGAAAATTCTGCTTTTTGAAATTATATTCTTTGAAGCTCTCTTAAATTTGGCTTCATGTATATCATTGGAGTTGTCCATCTTATGATAAAATATCATTGTTAAAATCTCTTAAAGTTTGTACTCCTCACATATTTGTACTTTTTTATTTGACCTTTTATAAGTGACTTGATTTAGCTGTACATAGATATGAATATTTTATCAGTAGTCACTTTGCCCCCCAAACTCCATTCTCTTTCTTATCTTTGACAGTCCTCTAACTTATGTACATATTTCTGCTTCTGTTGAACACTAAATTGAAAGCAATAAATTTCTTTAATGTTCCATGGTTCTTCTACCTAATATCCTTTTAAAGAGCCTAGTGAAATGTCAGAAATATATTTTAAAAGTACATTCTTAATGCCTTCCTAAGACATATTTTTGAAAAGAATATAATCCAGAGAAATTAGTAACATAATAATACAAGATAATTGTCTTTTTTCAATAAAATAATTTTGTTCTGTTCATTTTGAATATCACTACAAGTGATTATTTCTTTACTCTTCATTATTTTTGTATCTTTTGTTCTATTCTCCCAGCCCAGACAACATCTACTAAAATTTCAATGAGATTATGTTAAAGCATTATAAAATATTCTCGTATTGTCCAGGTATTTTTCTATAATATCAATTATACTGTTAGGAATTTGAGATTTAATTGTGGATAATTGAGACAGTCTTTTATACATTATTAGAATTCTTTAAAACACTATGTCTCAAAATACAACATTGTATATGTGTTTCTGTTTGTAAAGTATATGTATTCTAACATTTTAATACCCCAGTATATTCTAAATCAGTATTACTCAAAGAAATCTTTTGTAATGTTGGTAATATTCTGCTATATTTGTATTGTCTAGTATGGTAATAGCAGCTAGCCAAGTGCTGATGAGATCTTGGAGGATGACCTTTTTGACGGAGAAACTGAGTTTTACATTTAAATAGCCACAGGTACTGACCATCAACACCAACCAGCACAATTCCAAGTGAGTGTGTGAAAGGCATACCCAAGCTGTTGGTCACAGTGATGCCTCAGGTGCCAATAAGGAGAGCGTGCAGGCAAGAATTAAGTAACATTATATATATAAATATTTGAAACATACACAAATGATCAAAGATGTTATTAATTCTTTTGAAAAATGCAACACCTTAAGTTTGTATTTTCACATTCATCCAATTCTGTCTATTTTGTATGAGGAAGGACACAAAAGGAAAATAGCAGTCTCTACTGCAAAAGGGCTTGCATTTGATTAGAGATGAATAGTTTTATGGAATTATGTAGTTCAAAATTAGCTTACTATCACTTTATAGCTTAGGAACTGACTGGGAGAATACATTTCAGTCAGTGATCATCACAGCTCTTAATTGCATCTGTTACTTCCTCTGACTCTATACTGTTCAAAACTTAGCTATTTCTATAAAGAGACCATGTTGTCCCACTTTTATATAACATTTTAGAGGAAACATTTTCTACTTAGTACTTACTAATGCTGCCATATGTATTTTCAAAAATTTAAAACATAATCAACATTTCAGGTATTTATTGCTCAGATTTAAAAACACAAGTAAATAAAACAAATGATGGCACATGCTGACAAGTGTGCAGGGAAAGGGAAACACTAATTCATTGCTGGTTGGAGTGCAAACTAGTACAGCTCCTCTGCAAATCAGTGGAGAGGTTCCTCAAAATGTTGAAAATTGATCTGCCACAAGACTCAGCTGTACCACTTGTGGCCGTATACCATAAAGACTCTGTATATTACAAAAGAGATACTTTTTCATTCATGTTCCATGTTAATAGTGGCCAGATATTTGAAATAGCCTATCTGTCCATCAACTGTTTAATGGATAATGAAAATGTGGTACATTTATTGACTATTAGCTGTTAAAACTATGAAATTATGAAAATTTCAAGTAAATGGATGGAACTAGAAACAATAGTCCTTTATAGTGTGAGGTAAATCACACTATAAAGACAAATATTACATGTTTTATCTTATGTGCAGATGTTATCTTTTAACTTTATTTATTTTTCAAAAATGATCGTTTCTCATTTTACAGAACAATCCCACTTCCTACTCCCTCTCCTCTATCTTTTCCCTTTGCTCCCATCCCATCCTCTATCCACTCCTTAGAGAGGGTTAGACTTTCTATGGGGAGTCAACAAAGTCTAGCACATTGCTTTAAGGCAGGGCCAAGACCCTCCCCACTATATCTAGACTGAGCAAGATATCCCTCCATAGGGAATGGGTTCCTAAAATCCAGAACAAGCAGTAGGAATAAATCCTGGTGCCACTGCCTGTGGCTCCACAGTATGCTCCAGCTATACAACTGTCACCCACATTTTGGGGACTAGTTTGATCCTATGCTGGTTCCTTCTCTGTCAGGCAGGAGTTGGAGGGCTTCCATTAGCTCAGGTAAACTGGTTCAGTGGGCATCCCCATTATTGTCTTGACCTCTTTGCTCATATTCTCATGCCTCCCACTCTTTGACTGGACTTTGGGAGCTCAGTTCAGTGCTCTGCTGTGGATATCTGCCTCTGCTTCCATCAGTTGCTGGATGAAGGTTGTATGGTGACATTTAAGATAGTCATCAATCTGACTACAGGGCAAGGCCAATTCGGGCACCCTCTCCACTATTGCTTAGAGTCTTAGCTGGGGCATCCTTGTAGATTCCTGTGAATTTCTCTAGTGCCAGGTTTTTTGTTAGAAATAATGGCTCCCTCAATCAGTGTATCTCTTCTTTTCTCTCTGTTTCTGTCCTTCTTAATTATCCCATTTCCTCAAGTTTTCCTCTCCCCTCTCCTTCACCCCTCCTCATCCCCTTCTACTGTCCCTTCTCACCCCACCCCTATGCTCCTAATTTCTTAGGATATCTTGTCTATTCCCCGTTCCCAGGGGGAATCTATATATATGTTTCTCTTAGGGTTCTCCTTGTGACTTAGCTTCTTTGGGGCCATGAACTATACATCCTTTATCATTTGCTTTACAGCTAGCATCCATTTATGAGTGAGCACATACCATGCTTATCTTTCTGGGTCTGGGTTACCTCACTCAGAATGGCTTTTTCTAGTTCCATCCATTTGCATGCCAATTTCAAGATGTCATTGTTTTTTACCATTGAGTAGTACTCAATTGTGTACGCCTCTTCGGTTGAGGGGCATCTAGGTTGTTTCCAGGTTCTGGTTATTACAAATAGTGCTGCTATGAACATAGTTGAACAAATGTCCTTTTAGTATGATTGAGCTTCCTTTGGGTATATGCCCAAGAGTAGTATTGCTGGGTCTTGTGGTAGGTTGATTCCCAATTTTCTGAAAAACCATCGTGTTGATTTCCGGGTGTACAAGTTTGCATTCCCACCAGCAATGGAGGAGTGTTCCCCTGACTCTGCATCCTCTCCAGCATAAGCTATCGTTGTTTTTGACCTTAGCCATTCTGAGTGGCGTAAGATGGTATCTCAGAGCTGTTTTGATTTGTGTAACACCAGTAGTACATACACTGAGAGCAACAATAAATAAATGGTACCTCCTGAAACCAAGAAGGTTCTGTAAAGCAAAGGACACAGTCAGTAAGACAAAAAGGCAGCCTACTAAATGGGAAAAGATCTTTACCAACCCCACATTGGACAGAGGGATGATCTCCAAAATATATAAAGAACTCAAGGAATTAGATATCAAAATGCCAAATAATCCAATTTAAAAATGGGGTACAAATCCAAACAAAGAATTCTCAACAGAAGAATCTCAAATGGCTGAAAGATACTTAAGGAAATATTCAACATCCTTAGCCATCAGGGAAAAACGTTTAACTTTTAAAGTTTAGATATATGCGTTTCAATCAGAATAATCAGAAAGATTAGGTAGACAAGAAGGGAACAGGGAGAAGAAGAGAAAATATAGTATTTGGGGAGACAGTGGGAGGGTAAAGTAAAGGGGGTTATATGGATAGAGATAATTAACACTAAAAACCTTTTGAAAAGCTATGTAGAAACTTATTACTGCAGATTTTAAATGGAACTGCCATGTAATTGGGGAGGTAATGCTTCAACTAGATATGCTGCCAAGTAAAACCTCCAGTACAAGGAATGGATATGTATTTTTGAGGTTTTTGGCCAAAGGGGTCCCATAGACAATCCCTAAACATGCCAGGCTTTTGACAAAGCTATTGGTTGCTCTTCATAATCTGATGGTATGGCCCTATTGTGGAGATATAACTTACTTATGTCATGACATATAGAGAAATTGAGTTTATGCCCAGCTAGAAGTTTCACCATTGCTGACTAGTATTCATGATACTAGAAAATACAAAAAAAAAAAAAACCAACAAAACAAAACAAAAAAACTGGAGAAACTGGTCATCAAAAGAACAAATAATCTGATAAAAAATGGGGTACAGACATAAACAGAGAAATCTCAACATACAAATGGCTGTAAGATATTTAGGAAATGCTCAACATCCTTAGGCATCAGAAAAATGCAAATCAAAACAACTCTGATATTCCATCTTCCACCTGTCAGAATGGCCAAGACTAAAAACACTGATGACAGCTTATGCTGGAGAGGATATGAGGTAAAGGGAACACTCCTCCATTGCTGGTGGGAGTGCAAACTTGTACAACCACTCTGGAAATCAGTGTGGGGATTTCTCAGACAATTAGGAAACAACCTACCTCAAGACCCAGCAATACCACTTTTGGGTGTATACCCAAAAGATGCTCAATAATACCACAAGGACATGTGCTCAACTTATGTTCATAGCAGCATTATTTGTAGTAGCCAGAAACTAGAAGCAAACTAAATGCCCCCCGACCTAAGACTGGATAAAGAAAATGTGGTACATTTACATAATGGAGTACTACACAGTGGAAAAAATAATGACATCTTGAAATTTGTAGGCAAATGGATAGATCTAGAAAACACCATATTGTGTGAGGTAACCCAGACCCAGAAAGACAAATATAATATGTACTTAGTCATAAGTGGCTTTTAGATATAAAGCAAAGCAAAACCCTTCTACAGTTCACAACCCCAGAGTACCTAATCAACAAAGACGACCCTACAAGAGGCATACATGGATCTAATGTACATGAAAAGTAGAAAAAGTCAAGATCTCCTGAGAAAATTGGGAGTGTGGGGATTATGGGAGAGGGTAGAAATGGGGGGAAGGAAGGGAGGAGAGTGAAGAAAAATATAAACCTCAATTAAAAACCAAAACCAAAAAGAACATTGTACACTACAAAAGGATGAAAGTATTCATCAATATCTCCCAGCTACAAACTCTGTAATATACAACAGAGACCTGCCTGCAAGATGGTGTTGGTGCAATAGTGGCACAAATTTTAAAGGAGTAACCAAACACTTTTTAGAATTTGGATTTAAGGCACATTCTAGGAGATGTAACCCATATCTGATACTGCTCAAGTGACCATGAATCTGAAACTACATAGGTCATGGGCCCTAGGGGAAGGCATATTACCATTGTTCTGTTAAAGGAACAGAACAGTAAAATGAATTTTAATGACATGTTACCATACCCATAGATAAAACATTTGTCAATCCTCATCAAAGGAAGTTCTTCTTGTAGTTGTTGGTAATTAAGAAAGAAATCCACAACTGGACAATGTACAGAGAGTAAACTTTGTAGCACTCAGTCCTACATGAGATATCTTCCTCAAACCCCTCCACTCAAGGCTCAGGGACCTATGATTATGAACCGGAGATGTTACATGACTCCAAGAAACAGTGTCTTACATACACAAGAGGACTTACACACATTTTAGTTCACAGAGTTTGAAAGCATGCAAATGGGACTCCATTATTATTATTTTGTTGCTCAATTTTGTTTTGTTTTGCTCTTTTTGTCTTATTGATTTTCTTTTAGTTTGTTTTGATTTCTTTTGTTTTTTGAGACATAGAGATAAAAGATAGATGATAGATAGATAGGTAGGTAGATAGATAGATAGAATTATTTTTTATTTATTTATTTTCCATACATTGTTTTGTTTTATTTTTTCCATTCAAGAACATAATTAAAGAAATAAAATTTTTTTTCCTTTCTTCCCCTTCTCCCGGTCCCCTCCCACTACCCCCCCACCCCTCCTCCCTCCCCCTTCTTCCTTGAAAGAGGGCATGGTGCCCTGCCCTGTTGGAAGTCCAAGGCCCACCCCC
>PVIU01035694.1:0-10046 GCA_004026605.1 Ondatra zibethicus | reverse complement strand
ACATAATCCAATAAAAAAAATGGAGCACAGACCTAAACAGAGAACTCTCAACAGAGGAATCTAAAATGGCTGAAAGACACTTAAGGAAATGTTCAACATCCTTAGTCATCAGAGAAATGCAAATCAAAACAACTCTGAGATTCCATCTTACACCTGTAAGAATGGCCAAGATCAAAAACACTGATGACAACTTATGCTGTAGAGGCTGTGGAGAAAAGGGAACACTTCTGCATTGCTGGTGGGAATGCAAGCTGGTACAACCCCTTTGGATGTCAGTGTGGCGATTTCTCAGAAAATTAGGAAACAACCTTCCTCAAGACCCAGTAATACCACTTTTGGGTATATATCCAAAGGATGCTCAATCGTGCCACAAGGACATGTGCTCAACTATGTTCATAGTAGCTTTGTTTGTCATAGCCAGAACCTGGAAACAACCTAAATGCCCCTCGATTGAAGAATGGATAAGAAAAATGTGGTACATTTACACAATGGAGTACTACACAGCAGAAAAAAATAACAACAGCTTGAATTTTGCAGGAAAATGGATGGAACTAGAAAACATTATTTTGAGTGAGGTAACCCAGACACAGAAAGACAATTATCACATGTACTCACTCATAGGTGGTTTTTAAACATAAAGCAAAGAAAGCCAGCCTACAAACCACAATCCCAGAGAACTTAGACAACAATGAGGACACTAAGAGAGACTTACATAGATCTAGTCTACATGGGAAGTAGAAAGTAGAAAAAGACAAGATCTCCTGAGTAAATTGGGAGCATGGGGACCTTGGGGGAGGGTTGAAGGGGAGAAGGGAGAGGCAGGGAGGGGAGCAGAAAAAAATGTAGAGTTCAATAAATACCAATAAAAAAAAGAAAGCCATGCGAGAGATTAAAAAAAAAACCACAAAAAATCCCCACATACTCTTCAGGCTAGACTTTTAAGATTTTATTAATTTTTTATTTTATGTGTTTATTAAGTGTTTGCCTACATACGGACACTAAGAGAGACCTACATAGATATAATCTACGTGGGAAGTAGAAAGTATAAAAAGACAAGATCTCCTGAATAATTTGGGAGCATGGGGACCTTGGGGGAGGGTTGAGGGAGGGAGGGGAGTGGCAGGGAGGGGAGCAGAGAGAAATAAAAAAAATTAATTAAAAAAAAATAGCACACAAAAAAAAGAAACTGCTATCATGTGAAGTAATTAGATGATGTCAAAAGGTTCTTAGTTCTAAACACTAAAATTCTTCTACTGAGTTAATTATTAGGATCATGTAAGTTCTAACAAATCCAATTCTCTCAAGAAATGTTAAAGGTTAGTAAGTTGAGAAGAAAATATTCTAATTTGTTTTTGGTGTTACCAATTTGCCTTTTTAAATGTATATTAAAGTTAAAATATTTGATAATTTCATCTCTGTCAAAAAAAAAAGAACACTATCTACTCTTCCAGAGGACCTGGGTTCTATTCCCAGCAACCCAGCAATGACATGGTGGGTCACAGGCATCTATAACTTCAGTTCCAGGGTATCTGACAACCTCTTCTGGTGTCCATGTGCACTGTATGCATGTGGTGTATAAACTTTTGGGGAAAATACCCATATACTTTTCTTCTACTCTTAAAAAAGTAAGAACATAAATTACATACTTCCTATATACAATGACACAGAATAGACATTTTCATTCCAAAAAAGAGAAATGAAAGCATAAAAATCCATCTGGGAAAACATAAAATTCTGCAACTCCATGTCCAGTCTCTGGAGCTGTGATCTGGACTTTAACAGCCTGGGCAGCTTGAAGCACCCAGCTCTGTTGCCTGCAACTTGTGAAACCTCCCTCTTGGGCTGGCTGTACCCTGTGCACATTTTCTTTTGTGAACATCCTATGGTCCTGGGCTTTCCACTGAGCCTTGGACCTCTCCACAGCTTCACACAATGGTTACCACTACCAGAGCGTCCAACCCTGTTACACGTCGCCTGTTCTCAGTGGCTCTCTGGAACCATGGAACAAGACACCATGGCCTCCTCAACTGTGTATCTGTCATGCTTTCAAAACCTGAACCATATGGACAATGCCAACAAGTTCTGTTGCCAACTCAGAATGCATCTTGGCACCCTTGGACCAAGGTAGGCGTGGCCTCTGTGTGTCAGTCATCATGACTGCTTTCAGGCAGGGGACAGTTCTCAGATGCATTCTTAGTTCAGGTCTGTCCTTTCAAATGCATTTTTATTTTCACAAGTTGAAGGCTGTGATGGGGAGGAGCACTTTTCTCAAATCTCTAGGTCTTTCTTCCATGGGGCTAATCCCTCTAATAATTGCTGCTGGATTTGTACCTACTTGTGTGCAACTTTAAATGCTATCCTTGCCCTGCCAAACGGCACTTTTTTCCATGTCTTTTGGCTCCACTTGCTGCCTTTCTCTCTGTGGACCTGGATAAGAGCTTTGAACAGAGATCGGAACATAACTTGAATTTCTCCTGTGATGCAATTCCCTCTGCCAGATATGCTAATCCATTACCTCTTAACTCAGTCTCAGTCGGGTTCTTAGGGTGATGGCAGCCACACAAATGGCCTCTAGCCCAGTTCCTGACGGAATCCTTGCTCTCCTCTATAATCTTACGAGCTGGGCCTCCACTGTCCACATTTCTCTCAGCCTCTGGTCTTCCAGCCCCCTGTGACCATGGCCTGTTAAGCTCTGCTTCAATGTTCTAGGACTTCTCAAGCCCAGAGTTCCAAACTCTACCACATTCCTCCTTCAGTTAGTTCTGAAGGCCTAAGAACCACGTGGGCTAGTAAGCAATGACCCGGTCCAGGTACTGACTTTTCTGTATTCGTTACTTCTCTCTTTGCCTGACCAGAAGTCACTTAAGGGAAGACGGACTTACTTGGGCTCACGGTTTAAAATGGAATGTAGTTCATCAAGGCAGGGAAGACAACTGTTAGGGTCACATGGCACCTACAGGCAGGAAGCAGAGAGATCAAGGCTGGTTCGGGTCACTCTCCTGCTTTTAGTCTGTCTGAGACCCCAGCCCTTGGAACGATGCTGCCCATATCCACTTCCAAAGTGCTACTCCTCTGTTTTGCTAAATCTTTCCAGAAATATCTCCACAGGAACATCAGAGGTATGTTTCCATGGAAATTCTAAATTTTGTCAAATTGACAATAAAAATAATTATCATAGCTTGTATAACTTTCAAAGGTCCACTCCCAGTAACCTAGTTGACTAGCCAAGCCCCATTCCAAAGGCTCCATATTCTTTAAATGATCACTACAGGCAGATGACTAAGTACTCAAAAGATGAGCCTGTGGGGGACATTCCAAATTTAAATTGTAGCAGAGAGGTCAGAGTGTGACGGTGAGGAATTTTTCATGTAATTATGGAGGATCGGAAGGCCTAAGACCTGCTCTCCAAAACCTCCACACACCAGTGATACAACTACTCTGAGGGGTTGAGAGCCAGGGTAGGAGACGAAAGGGCATGTTCCAACTTAAGTAGGCGACCAGCAAAGGAGGCTAATCCCCTCTTTTTCCTCTCAATGAATTAGATGATACCCAAACACAGTGACAAGGAAAATCTACTCCTTTAGTCCCCAACGCAAACATCTCACAGACATACCCAAAACCAAAGCTTATCATGAGCCTCCTATGACCCACTGAAACGGGCACATAAAATTAACCACCATGTACATGAGTGTTAAAGCATCCAAAAATACAAAACACACAAAGGGAGAAGTCAGAGAAAAGGACCATCAGATGAATTTAAGACAGCTAAGACAACAGCAATCGTAAATCCTTCCTCATCAATAATTACCTTAAATGCAAATGGATTAAACTCTATAGTAAAAAGACATGATGTGGCGGAATGAATGAAAACAAGATCCAATTACAGACTGTCTACGAGAAACTCGCCTTCGACTTCAAGGCACATAAGTGTAGCAAAGGCAATAGCAATGCAGTTTATCACAATAAGTACCTATGTTAAAGAGAAGAAAGATGGGTCGGGAAAATGTCTGTGGCCAAGACAATTACCAAGAAGCCTAATGACCTGAGGACTCCTGTGGCAGAAAGAGACAAGTGTGTTCTAAAATTGTCCTCTGACCTCCACATACATGCCACAAATGTGCACACACACCTCTACCCACACATAATAAGTAAATATAGTAATTTGTTTGTTGTTTGAGACAGGGTTTCTCTGTGTAGTCTTAATTGTCCAGCCTGGCCTCGAGTTCCTGAGATCCAGCTGCATCTGCCTCCCAAGGAGCTGGGATCAAAGGCAAGCACCTGGAAAGATACAAAATAACAATTAGTTTCTTGCTTGGAGGAATTAGAAAAGAATGAATCATACATCAACTAGTTTTACATCAGCTTAACACAAGCTAGAGGCTTTTGGGGGGAGGAAACCTCAATTTAAAAAATGTCCCTTGCAGACTGGCCATGGGAAACCCTGTGATGAATTTTCTTTGATGATTGATATGGGAGTGCCCAGCTCACTGTGGACCACACCACCTCTGGGAAGGTGGTGGTCTTAACATCCCATAAGAAAGCAGTCTGAGCAAGTCATGAGCAGTAAGCCAGTAAACTGAATTCCTCCATGGCTGCCCTGCTTAAACTCCAGCCCTGACTCCCCTCAGCATAGACAACCTAGAAGTGTAAGACGTAAATAACCCTTTCCTCTCCAGGTTGCTTTGGGTCATGGTGTTTATCACTGCAGCAGAAACCTAACTAAGACACCAGCTAAGCCCGAGTTAGCAAAGAGAATGAGACAATGGGAGCAGACGTAAGTGAGATAGGGAAGGGAAAGATAGTTCTTAAAAAGTGAAGTAAATCGTTAAAAATCCAGAAAGATAAATACATTGAAATACTATTTAGATATATTAATAAGAAAAAGAAGGAATACTCAAATAAAATTAGAAATTAATGGAAGACAGTATAGCTGATGTCAAAGAAATTTTAAAAGGACCATTCAAAAGTATGATGACCAATTAATTATACACCAACAGGCTGGATAACTCAGAAGAAATTAATTAATCAATTCCAGGAAACACACAATATAATCATACCTAAACCATGAAGAGACAGAAAAGTGTATGCCATCCGAAACAAGTATAAAGACTAACTCGTTGACCAAGATCTCAAGAAAAGTTCATAAAAAGTCCCACAAGTTTAAAAGCAATGCCACTCCCTCTAACAATCTTCCAAAATGTTGAGGAGGAATAAAGACTTAAGAGGTCAGAAATATTCTGATATCAAAACCAGACAAAGATACCTCAGGATAAAAATCTATAGACCTGTGTCTCTGATGAACGTAGACACAAAGCCTTAATGGAATTTTAATTCTCTGGTTCTTCACTGATAATTTTTTTTTAACTCAACCAAAAACCAAATTCAACCAGTTGATGTTTGCCTTGGGGAGGTAAGAAGACTCAACATCTTGAAAACAATTCAGACTAAAGGGTTGAAGGTTTCCCCACTACTAAACCTACTGGCCCACCTCTGGCATCCTACCTGGTCAGGTGGATTTATTTACAATAATTATGGTTATGACTTAGATCTGAAATGTTGCCCACAGGCTCACATGTTGAAAACTGGTTCCTAGTACAGTCTAGAGAGTGGACATTGTGAGTGTTGGAGCATGAGCGATCTGAGTTCATCAATGGATTGATCCACTGATAGGTTCAAAGGTGACGGTAACTGAGGAAGTGGGGCCTAGTTTGAGGGAGTGGGTGGGGGTGCTCTTAGGAGCTATGTTTTAACCTAACCTTCTCCCTGGCCTTCTCTGACTCCTGCTTCTCTCTGCCTCTCCCTCTCCCCTCTCCCTTTCTCCCACCCTCTTTCTTGCTGGCGGCCTCCTCTGGCGTGGGTCAGCACCACTGTCTTGCCTCAGGCATCAAACAGTGGAGTCAGCCAGCCAGGAACTGAAACTGTAAAATGAAGTCGCTCTCTCTGCCTTAAGTGGATTTTCTCAGTTATTTTTTCCACAGTAACAGAAAGCTAACACAGTATACAAAATTATTGCACAGATTTTGAGGAAAGAAAGACAAAAAAAAATTTAACTAATAGTTACTAAACTACAAATGAACATTAAGGTAATATTTTCTATTGCTTGCATATTTTGCAGAAAGCCAACTAAAACAGAATCTGACAGAAGTAATAGCTCAATAAATATTTTCTAAATCATGAGTGTTCTCCTTTAGTTTATTTCTTTTAACATTTTGATGGCTTGGTGGTGTTATATCATAAGACATGCTATGAGAATTCCACTGTTGACTGTGTCTGTCATTTCAAGTTCCTAATAGTATAAACTTCAAAATAAACATCTTCACAGATACCCATGTGCACACACATGCCCCTCTAGGCTCTCACATCCTCTCTTCCTGGAAATCTCCTCTAGCTTTCGGATGAGTCATCTGCCACTGTTTCAGCCCTGATGGTGATGTATGATCTTTGAGGAGTTATTTCTTCTCCATTTTTCTTGTTCTTCATCCTCTCCCTGGCTGACTTCAGCTCTGGGCACAACTTGAGTCTGTCTGCAAGCAGCCCAGCCCTCTTTCTGCTAATCTTTCCCACAGAGACTTCAGTGAGCAGTCCTGAAGCCGATGGTGCCACTGTCCACCTCTGTCTCCTTGACGCCCACTAATAGTTTGCATTATTGTGACATGCCCCTACCAGGTTCATGTGTTTAGATACTTGGTTCCATCTAGGGGCACTGTTTGGGAAGCTGTGGAACTCTGGGGGAGATGGTGTCTGTCTGTTTGTTTGTTTGTTTTTTGAGACAGGGTTTTTCTGGGGGAGATGGGTTTTATCTGGGGTAGGTGGGCTTTGAGATTTCTAGACCAGCCTTCCCTCCTGTCCCAGCTCAACTTCCTGTTTCTCTAAGACATGAGAAGGGGCAGAGTCCCACCCTCATGCTCCTGTGGCTGTGGAGCTGACTGCTGTGTTTAGCAGGTGGGTCTCTTGGATGCAGATGCTATAGGCTATGGCTTGCCCCAGTTCCAGCCCAACCAGTTGTAACCTGCTGGGATGTAAGCAAGGTGTGTCCCACTTCTGTCTCCACAGGTCCTGATGAGTCTTCCCAGGCTCAGTGGGCTAAGATAAGCCTCTTCTCCCTTCAGTTGCTTCTTGTCAAGTATTTGGTGCTATCACCAGGAACGGGGCTACTCTATCCACTCCTGGTGGTGGGCACGCTCTTCAACTCTAAACTTCTAAACTTCTCCACCATCTCCTCCTCTCAGCCTCGGGTGCACTGACCTGCTTTTGCCCTGAGTTAATGTAGCCCCTATGATGCCCTTCCTCCGATTCGGATCACAGCCCCAAAGCTGCTTGCTTGAAAACCTCCTCCTAGCTTTTCAAGGTTTTCCACTGCTTCCGGGCCCGTTCTTGAGGAAGACCTGTGAGGTCTTCTGTGATCTGGCCCTCCGAGGACCTCTCCAACCCTCTGTCTCTAGAACTCCCCGTCCACTGTGGGACCCACACACACTAGAGCTCTTTAGTGCGTTGCAAACATGTATCTCCGCTGCTCACACCTCGCCTGAGTCCGAAAAGGCAGGACTGTCTTCTTTGCCTTTGTGTTTCTACAGACAGCACAGTCAAACCTAAGGGAGCAAAGGCTTTACACAACCATCTCAGGAAAGTGTCCTCACTGCAGTGGTGACAGAAAGGAGCCTGCAGGGTTATTGCTCTGGGCAGGTAGGACCTCACTCCCAGTATTTACCTGGGCTTTCCACCTGTGAGAGGAAAGAGGGCCTGACACCCAAGAAGACTCTTAAGTCCATACCATCAGAAGTTTCAGGCCAAGGTGCCCAATCCAACCACCTTGCACCAGAGAGCCGAAATCCCTCCCTCTACAACTGTCAATAATGTGCTGGTTGGTTTTTGTCAACTTGAGGCGCACCTAGACATATTTGGGAAGAGGGACTTTCTATTGAGGAATTGCTTCCATCAGATATGGGAGTGCCTGTGGGGTGTTTTTCTTAGTGATTTTTTTAGTGATTGATGTGGGGGGACCCAGCCATTATGAGCAGCCCCACCCCTGAGCTGGTTGTCCTGGGTTCTACAAAAAAAGCAAGCTGAAGCAAGCTGTGAAGAGAAAGCCAGTAAGCAGTATTTCTTTATGGTTTCTGCTTCAGTGCCTGCCTCCACGTTCCTGCCGTTAGCTCCTGTCCTGATTTCCCTCAATGATGAACTGTAACAAAACAAACCCTTTCCTTCTCAAGATGTGTGGGTCATAGTGTCCGTCACAGCAGCAGAGGGTAAGTAAGACAGACCATATCTTTCCCTTGCCAATAACACTAAGTAGTCACTCAACTATGGCTGCATTTGCAGGGATGCCGCTAAACGTAGACACTTAAAAATACTTTAGGGGAGCCGGGCGGTGGTGGCACACGCCTTTAATCCCAGCACTCAGGAGGCAGAGGCAGAGTCTGAGGACAGCCTGGTCTACAAGAGCTAGTTCCAGGACAGGCTCTAAAGCCACAGAGAAACCCTGTCTTAAAAATATATATATATATATATATATATATATATATATATATATATATATATATATATATATATATATATATATATATATATATATATATATACAGGGACAAGGGAGATGGCCTCTTGTGTGAAGTGTTTGTCAACAAGCATCAGAATCTGAGTTCAGATCCCTGGCACCCGTGTAAAAGCTGGGCATGGAAGCATGCATCTGTAACCCCAGGGCTGGGATGGGCATGAGCGGATCCCTGGAGCTCACTGGCTCACTGGTCAGCCAGTCTAGCCAAATCCGTGAGTTCAAGGTTCACTGAGAGATCCTGTCTGAAAAGCTAAGGTTGAGAGGAAGAGAGGAAGCCCCCCAACTTCACCCTCTGGCCTGCATGTGAGCACACATGTACACACACCTGCACAATGCACTGCACAAATGAATAACACACACGTACACACAAATCACTGAGAACAAGGTCAGGAAAGAAAGAAGAAGGCTGATTCTCTAGGGTCCAATAGGGCCTCAAAGCCCCCTGAGGCAACCCCCATGGTAGTGATTGTTTGCCTGCTCCACAAAAGCTCCCATAGCAGCCCAGATGGCTGGATCTCTTTGCTATGCATATGAGGGGACAACACAAACCTGTTAGGTCCAGAGCGAGAGTCCAATGGCAGGCTGCTGGCCAGTTCCTATCCTCCATCTGTTTGTGTATGTGCCATGAGCTAAGACATGCTTTTTACATGTTTTATTAATTGAAAAAGCAATATTTCATGACACAAAAATTAAATAAGGGGCTGGAGAGATGGCTCAGCGGCTGATGTCACTTGCTGCTCTTCCAGAGGACCCAAATTCAGTTCCCAGCATTCATGCCAGGTGGCTCACAAGTACCTGTCGCTCCAGCACCATGGGATCTCTGCTCTCTGCCCGCCTCCTTGGGCACCTTCCAACCCATGGTATACAGAGAGACGTGCACAAACAATCCTGTGAAATCCAAATGCCAATGCTCATAAATAAAAATTACTTCAAGACACAGCACACTACTGTGTAAATACTCGTGTATTTCCTGTGAAGGTGTGAATGAGAATGGCCATGGGCTCATATGTTCGAATGCTTCATCTCCAGGGTGTGTTTGAAAGGGTCCCAAGGACGGCCTTGCTGGAGAAAGTGTGTCACTAGAGGTAGGCCCATGCCAGGCCCAGTCTCTTTCTGCCTACAGACCAGAATGCACTGCTCACTGCTACTGCTCCAGTGCCTGCCAGAGTGCCACCATGGTCCCCACCATGATGAAAATGGACTGAGCCTCTGAAACTGTAAGCGAGCCCAATGTAATGTTCTGTCTTATAAGAGTTGCCATGGTCATGATGTCTCTGCACAGCGATAAAAGAGTGACTAAGACATTTTCTACAGTGAATTTCACCCTGTGATGTCAGAGTAGACCAAAATCATGTTACCTACAAAGTGGAAAGAAAATATTTACTACCAGGCGCTTTTCCAGAAAAAAATGTTGCTAGTCTCTGATCCAGACTGCTCAACACCTGTGAGCTACAGAGAAATGAAGATGTAAAAATTCAAGCTGGGGGTGGGG
>PVIU01035693.1:0-10055 GCA_004026605.1 Ondatra zibethicus | reverse complement strand
CAGGAACCAGAGCTCTGGGGCCGAGACTCATATCCCACGCAGGGGAGGAGTTCGACCCCGAGTTGCTGGGAGAGGGGGTATTTAAGGGAAGAAACAAAACCACAACCCAAAGGGGGTAGGGAGGGTGTCATTGGAAAATTCTGAAAATACCAGTGATAATCATTGGAAAATTCCGAAAATACCAGTGATAATCACAAGAGGGTAACTCCCTGTTTCTCAAGATTATAATCTAACTTTATGGTCAGCTAGTTCCTAGAACAGAGCCACTGAACCAGCTAATCTAGATTTTTGGCTCTTCTCTTTCTGCTAGATTTTTGCCTCTATTCTTTCTCCTAGAGGGGTCTGGATATATTTGGGTCTTTCACCTCCTGCAGGTAGTGGTGTTGGTTGTATAAAGAACAACAAGTAGGACATCTCCTTATAATTTCCTTGCTTGTTGTCATGTGATGGGTGGGGGGGCCAGCCTCGACAAAAATACCCTCTTCCAGAGTAGAGGCATGGGTATTTAGAAATATAGTAAAGAATATAAAGATGCAAACGAAAATAATAAACTGCAGAAACATGTAGGATAATATTGGGAGGGAATTTTTCACCCTTATTAATTTCCAACTGGTTAATATACCCCTGACCCCAAAACGTTAGGGGTAAAACAAAAGACTTCATTAACATACAAATTGAAAGTCATGGGGCACATTCATTGCTCATGCCCTTTGCTCATGCCCTTGGCTCACGCCCTTGACTCACACCCTAGACTCACACCCTAGACCAAACACTCAGTAGGCAAACCACTCTCTGGTTGGAATCCCAAGTTATTTCCATAAAGGAAACTGGAACTTAGTTGGATCCTTAGACTTTTGTTTTAGGTAGGAACCACCTATTTCCCTATTTCGCGAGCATGAGGTCTGGCAACTAGCCACACCTGTTGACAATAGCCTTGAGAGAGCAGAACTCTGATTTACTAGTTGGGACCTTTGTTTGAGTTAGAAGCACAATAACCTTGAATGAACTAAAAACAAGTCCCCAACTCTCTGACCTTTGGCCTCTTTTGGTCTCCACACTAATGGAAAAATCTCTTTGCTATTGACATGATGTTTATGAATGAGACATTCAGCACATTTCCAATCAATAATTGATCGATTTCTGTATTACCTTGTGCGAGAGGACCTGGCAGACCCATATGGGATCGTTATGTATATGGGATGTGTTATGTGCTGTGGGATAATGCTTCTGTCCACTGTAAATATTTGTCACTTATGTTGGCAGGAAGTATGGTTGGGGCAACCAGACTAAGAGAATTCTGGGAAGAGGAAATGCAGAAACACAGACATAGAAGAAGCATATAATTCTGACTTTTGGACAAAAATGATTAAGGGCTTTGGTCAACTTTACTTAAATTTTCTGATTTGTTACCTGCCTTTCCTGATTTATTTGCATCAGTATAGAATGTAGGGGCTCCAATTATTGGTGTGTCCTGTACAATGTGAGGAAGGATCCAGTTGGTTCTCTTTATGAGTTGAATTCTATTGCTTTTGGGATAGTTGTGGTTAATCTCTTCCAAAAAATTACTACAAGCTCTTTGGTAGGGTTCACTTTCTGCCCATAATTTTTCATTTTCATCGATTTTAAAAAGTACTACAATTTCTGCTAGCTCTATTCCTGCTAATTGACAAAGTCTTAATTTTCCTTTTAGAATTAACTCAGAGACCTTTTCCACATTAGGTTTTAATTTTTGACTTGGTTTATGTGGTAAAAAGATTCATTGCAAGATAACATCATCCATGTGCTTAAAATTCCTGTAGGGGAATGTTTGGAGGGTAATATGACCAGAATGCAGTTAAGATTCAGATCCACATGATCCACATATGCCTTATGTAATATCTCTTCAATCAAAGCCAATTCTTTTAAGCTTCAGCTGATAATTTCCTGGGACTATTTAAGTCCTTGTCACCATCTAAAGTTTTGTTTAAATTGATCAGTTCATCAGGTTTTATCACAATAGTGCACCATAGATGGGAAATGTCTCTTAACAATCTTTGGAAGTTATTAACAGTCTGTAATTGATCGCTCCTAATTTGTACCTTTTGGGGTCTAATTTTTTAAAAAAAAAACCTAATTTATAGCCTCAATAATTAAAAATTAAAAAATTGTAATCCCCAACAGGGCAATTTTTTTTTACTTCTTCAAACATTCTTTCTAAAGTATCTACATTTGAATCAGATAGCAAAATATCATCTATGTAATGCTAAACTGTAGATTCAGGAAATTGGTTATGTATCATTTCCAATGGCTCACTTACAAAATATTGGCACAGAGTGGGGCTATTTAACCTTCCATGTGGGAGAATCTTCCATTGATATCTCTAAGTTGGCTGAGAATTATTATAAGTAGGCATTGTGATGACAAATTTTTCTCTGTCTTTTTCTTATAAAGGTGTAGTGAAGAAACAATCTTTTAAAACAATAATTATAAGAGACCATCCTTTAGGCACTAAAGAAGGCAAAAAAATGCCAGAATGTAGAGACCCCCTTGGCTGAATCACCTTATTAACAGCTCTTAGGTCTGTTACCACTTTCCATTTTCCACATTTCTTTTTAACAACAAATACAGGAGAATTCCAAGGGCTGGTTGTTTCTTCAATTTGCTGAGCATTTAGTTGCTTCTGTATCAGGTGTTCTAAAGCCTGCAGTTTTTCTGTTGTTGAAGGTCATTGCTTAACCCATACAGGTTTATCTGTCAACCGTTTTAAAGGTAGGGCTATTGGTGCCTTTGGAAGATCAGCAGCTGTTTTACTCTGTTCTTGTACAAACTGGATGATTGGTGATTTTATAGTATGTTTCTAATACTGGGGGACTGTTAATCTGAGTATTCCATTGCTGTAACAAATCACGTCCCCATAAGTTCATTGCTATGTTAGCCATATATGGTTTTAATATTCCGTTCTGACCTTCTAGCCCTATGCATTCAACTCATGTTCTGCTTTACCTGAGATAGTTCCAGTCCCTAAAAGCTCAACATTTACATTCTGAAGAGGTCAATTTGGATGCCAAGATTCTTAGGAAATTATTGTTATATCTGCACCTGTGTCTACCAAACCTTCAGGGACAATGTCATTTATTCATATTTTTAATTTTGGTCTTTGTTCATTTATAGAAGTTTGCCAAAATACTTGCTTTATGGTTTCTCCTGAATTTTGTTTTCTTTTCTGTTCTATTATCCAACACAGTGTGGTTTCTTATAATAGGTATTATGTTCTTTAATTGATCTGGGAAGGAGCTTCTTCTATGATAGCAGAAAACAACTGGACCAGATTTGCCATAGGGATCTCCAAGAGACCCCCTCATGGAGTTTCCCAATGGCAAAGAATTACCTTGAATATCCCTCGTTGACCTTCCTTCATTAGTCCAATGTCTGCCTCTCTTTGCAACATTTTCTGCATAATCTAGAAGGGAGATGGCATTCTGAGTGAATTATGCTTAGGACAAAAAAATGTTTCTAGGAACTCCCTGTTTACAATCCAAGGTGACTTTGCCAGAATTGAAACACTTGCCATTTCAATTTTTCTTCAAGCCTTTGGAAATCACCTCTTCTTTCCAAGTATCATCATGGTCATCAGATTCATTATTAATTATATCGTGGATCTATTCCTCCAAAGGTGCTAACCTTGCCTTTAATTACCTAATTATCCTTCTGCACTGAGAACTAGCATTTTCAAAAGCCAGAGATTCAATAATTATTTTTCTAATTTCTGAATTTGGTATCATTCTATTTACTGCTTATGTCAATCTTGGTAAGAAATTTATGAAGGTTTCTTTGAGGCCCTGTATGACTTTACTAAATGATTCATTCTTCTTTCCTACTTCTTCATATTTGGCCCATGCATTCAAAGCTGCTGCATGGTAAAGACCATCATATAAGGATTGCTTTTCTATAGTAGCATAATCTCTTCCAAGAATATGATCTTGGGAGATTTCCATACTTCTAGTTTTGTTCCATTGTTCAATAGTCTTAACCTCTTCTCTGAACTAGGTACTTCACTGTAATTGTGGACCAGGCTCTAAAACAGCTTTAACCAAGTCTATTCAGTCTTTAGGGATAATTCTATTACAAACTGACCTTGAGTTTAACATTTGCTTCACAAAAGGTGAATGCATGCCACATGAGACTATTGCTTCCTTGAATCTCCTTAAATCTAACATTGGTACAGGAGTCCATTCAGCTCTTACAGAGCCTCTAGAATTTGGCAATTCCTGTAAGGTTACTGGATATCTTAAGGTTGGTTGTTTGAAAACCTTAGGCTGTTCCTCTCTATTCTTGTAATGCAATGCTGAAATTGGTTCTCTATTAAATTCCTCTGTCTGAATTTGAATATCTCCATAATCTGTTTTGTTATGTTTTTCTAGAGCCTGTATCTTAGCATGCAGATTAACCAACATTTTTGATGATAAAACAAAAATGATAATGCTGACAATGTTTACAATTGACATTACATAAATCCTGTCTAAATTAGTTATACTCTCACTTAATCGTTCCATTTTCAAACTGTGTAGCATATTATTATGCAGAGACTCAAATCCCTCCTTTGTAATGGTTTTTTCCTATTTATTAGTAGGGGAAAAACTCTCCCTTTTAAATAATTCCTTCCTTTAAGAACTCCCAATTGTCTTACCAAATCTGCCTAGGATTTTGGTAAAGATGTGAGGCTTATTGCTGCTGCATAGAACAGTACAAGCCTGATTGGATTTCAAGGCAGCTACCTAGTTTGGCAGCAGCCTAAGAAGGGGCTTCAGGGAGAGCCCACCAGGAAAGAAAAATGAAAAACTTAGCTGGTAGGATAGTGATTCTAGCTGCATGTAGCTCCTGCCTCTGCCTGTGGCTGCAAAGCCACAACAAATGGCTTTTTCATTAATTTGTACCCCAAATGTTGGATGCCAGATATAACACAAATAATAAAAACCCAGAGACAGATCTTGGGTTTTTAATTTTGTTTCCATTAAAACAGCCCAGGCATAAACATTGATATATCTAAATTTTTGTTTCTTTATTCGGTATTTTTAAAATTTTAGTTCACTCTGGTGTAATGTTTCCTTTTTTAATTAAAATTTCATTTTTTCTCAGCATACAAAATAATGAGTTTCATTATAAGATTTTCATATAATTATACTACTGTAGGTGGCTTGTACTTGCTCTATATGAACTTTTCTTCCCTCTCTCACTGGTTCTTTTCCTTTCACCAAGAAATTCTCCTACTATCATATGTATAGACCTATACTCACATAGCACATTTAAATTTAAATTATTCATTTGAGAAAAGACTTGATATTTGCAGTAGTTGGAAAGAAAATGGCCTCCAAAGAGAGTCACACTATTAGGAGGTGTGAACTTGTTGGAACACACACACATACGAGTTTCTTCCCCCTTCTTTCTATCTCTCTTTCTTTTTGTCTTTTTATGTTTATTCCTTTTCTACTTCACTCCTATCTTCCTTCCCTCCATTCCACCCATCCATCCCCTCTTCCTCCTTCCTTTCTTCCTGGATCTCATGTATCCTACACTTGCCACAGACTCTATATAACTAAGCATGACTTTTTAACTCTTTGTTTCTGTGTTTATTTGTTTGGTCATGGTGAACGCCATGGTGCCTGTGTGAAGATCAGAGGACATCTTGCAGAAGTTGGTGTTTCTCTTTTAACTGTGTAGATTCCAGAGATCAAACCCACTTCATTAGGCTTGGTGACAGGTGTCTTTACCTGATGAGCTATCTTGCTTTATATGTAGTTTCTGACTGAAGTAGAAACTCTAAAGGAAGGAATCATGATCTATAAGAGAAAACAGAAAAAGGATTCTGACTAATGTTAGAAGTAGCTTCATTGAATAAATGCTTCTATATTGCTGAAGATGGTTAACAGGTTTAAAGACTTGAGGGAAGGGATAGGATTATATTATTTTAAGGAGGTTTTTTCCTAGACACAGAGAACATAGTTTACATATACATACAAAGACATGTTTAGGGAACTAAAAGTCAGCCAGTACCTATTGAACACTAAAAATAATGATAATAATGATAGTATGAAACATCCCTATATGTCAGGCCAAGCAGAGCCTTATTCTCTATGTTATAGACTTTGTTCTTTAGTCAAAGAATGATAGGATATTGCTTAAGGGTTTAAAACTAAAGTGATGTTTGATTATTGGGTGAATTTCCTAGATAGGGAATAGAATGAATACAGGGGAAAAAGTTAGGAGGCTACTGCAGTAGTTTTTGTTTTGTTTTCCTAAGAATGATAACTTGGATTGTATTAGTGATTGGAAATGGAAAGAATTTGACAGATTCAAGAGAGTTTTCAGGTAAAATAGATTTGACTTGGAACACAGTGTTCAGATTATTTTTAGCAGAAGTTCTCAGAAATGGATTTTTGGGCACAGAGGACAGAATTATTTTAAAAGCTTGTGTTAGACATGAAATTGCTTTCCAGATATATAATTTCAGCATTTTCCCCAATAATAATATATTTAGTGCTTACTACTGTATACCCTTACCAGTAAAGAACATCTTTTTTCTTTTCTAGACATTGAGCTGTTATTTTATTTTTGAGTGGGAATTGTTTCACCAACTATAATAATACAGTAATTTTAGAAAATTATTATGTATGATCTCCTTTTTTGGTTTCAGAAATTATGAATTTGAGGGACTGGAGAGATAGCTTAGTGGTCAAGAACACTTATTCTACAACCATGAAGACCTGAGTTTGGCCTGCTTCTTCATCTCCCAGTTCTATAGAAAAAAAGAAACAAGAGGGTTGCTGGATAACACTAGCTGCCGACCTTGCAGAAAAAATGTAAATTTCAGGTTTACCTCAAAAGGATAAGGCAGTGTATGTTAGGGGTAGATTTAGACAACTTCTTCTGGCCTCCATGCATTGGTGTACAAGCATACACATCCATACATACACCTGGGCCTACCACAAACACACACACACACACACACACACACACACACACACACACACTAAAATGTTAATTTGGTTCTTACAATTCTCTGATATGGGGTTGGTGAAGCTCTTTTCCCATTCAGTAGGCTGCCTTTTTGTCTTACTGACTGTGTCCTTTGCTTTACAGAACCTTCTCAGTTTCAGGAGGTCTCATGTGTTTATTATTGCTCTCAGTGTCTGTGCTACTGGGTTATACTTAGGAAGTGGTCTGCTGTGCCCATGCATTGAAGGCTACTTTCCACTTTCTCTTCTATCAGGTTGAGTGTGGTCAGATTTATATTGAGGTCTTTAATCCATTTGGACTTGAGTTTTGTGCATGGTGATAGATATGAACCTATTTTCATTCTTCTACATGTTGATATCCAGTTATGTCAGCACCATTTGTTGAAAATACTTTCTTTTTTCCATTGTATAATTTTAGCTTCTTTGTCAAAGATCAGGTGTTCATAGGTGTGTGGATTAATATCCGGGTCTTCGATTCAATTCCATTGGTCAACCTGTCTGTTTTTATGCCAACACCAAGCTGTTTTCATTACTGTAGCTCTGTAATAGAGCTTGATATCAGGTATGGTGATGCCTCTGGACATTCCTTTACTGTACAGGATTGTTTTGACCATCCTGGGTTTTTCGTTTTTCCATATGAAGTTGATTATTGTTCTTTCAAGGACTGTGAAGAATTGTGTTGGGATTTTGATGGGGATTGCACTGAATGTATAAATTGCTTTTGGTAGGATTGCCATTTTTATTATGTTGATCCTACCTGTCCAAGAACATGGGAGATCTTTCCATTTTCTGGTATCTTCTTCAATTTCTTTCTTCAAAGACTTAAAGTTCTTGTCAAATGGGTCTTTCACTGTTGCAGGAAGAGCGGGCTGCTTGTTGTCCTGGCCATCCAGCTATCTTACACCCAAAATAATTACACAGAAACTGTATTCACTTAAACACTGCCTGGCCCATTAGCTCTAACTTCTTATTGGCTAATTTTTACATCTTAATTTAACCCACTTCTGTTAATCTGTGTATCGCCACGTGACTGTTGCTTACCGGCAAGATTCTAACCAGCGTCCATCTTAGGCAGAAGATCCATGGCGTCTGCCACTCTGCCCTTCTTCCCAGCATTCAGTTCTGTCTACTCCGCCTACCAAAATTCTGTCCTATCAACTAGGCCAAGGCAGTTTCTTTATTCAAACAATGAAAACAACACATAAACAGAAGGACCTCCTACACCATTTCACTTCCTTGGTTAGTGTTACCCCAAGATACCTTATGCTATTCGTGCTATTGTGAAAGGTGATGTTTCTCTAATTTCTTTCTCAGCTTCTTTATCATTTGCATATAGGAGGGCTACTGATTTTTTTGAGTTGAATTTGTATCCTGCCACATCACTGAAGGTATTTATCAGCTGTAGGAGTTCCCTAGTAGAGTTTTTCTGGTCACTTATAAATAGTATCATATCATCTGCAAATAGCAAAAGTTTTATTTCTTCCTTTTTTGAATTCCCATGATCTCCTTTTGTTGGCTTTTTGCTCTAGCCAGAACTTCAGGAACTATGTTGAAGAGATATGGAAAGAGTGGATAGCCTTGTCTTGTTCATGATTTTAGTGGAATTGCTTTGAGTTTCTCTCCATTTAATTTGATGTTGGCTGTCAGTTTGCTGTATATTACTTTTATTATGTTTAGGTATGTTCCCTGAATCCCTGATCTCTCCAAGACCTTTATCATGAAGGGTTGTTAGATTTTGTCGAATGCTTTTTCAGCATCTAATGAAATGATCATATGTTTTTTTTTCAGTTTATTTATATGGTGGATTGCATTGATAGATTTTCATATGTTGAACCATCCCTGCATCTCTGGGATGAAGCTGACTTGATCATGGTGAATTATTTTATTTGGATGTGTTCTTGGAATTGGTTTTTCTATATTTTATTAAGTATTAGTTTAAAAATGTGTATGGCCTATGTTTCCATGCCACCACTGAATGACTCTTTTAGCAGTGTGTAGATGACAGTAGATGAAAGTGAGAAGTTGAAGAAAAATGATTATAAGATGTGTGTGTTTCTGCTGGGGTGCTAGCCTTGAACTTGCCATGTAGTCAAGGATGACTTTGCGTTTCTGATCTTCCTTCCATCACATCTTGAGTGCTGGGATTGGGATTATAGACATGGTCCACTGTGCCTAGTTTTATGTGGTGATAGAAATCAGATATGGGATCTCTTCATGTTAGGCAAGAACTTGACCAACTGAGCTATATCCCCAGTTCAGAAATGAGATCTTGTCTTTCAAATCTACATGGGTAGTAAAAAAAGGCAAGATCTCCTGAGTAAACTGGAAGCATGGGAACCTTGGCAGAGGGTTGAAGGGGAGGGAAGCCGAGAAATATGTAGAGAAAAAAGAAATGAGTAACATTTGAAAAGCAGTTGAACTTGTTTCTTTCCAAATTTTTTAAATAAATTTCTTCACTTATTTATTTTATGTACCTGCCACAGTTTCCCCTCCCTCCTCTCTTCCCAAACCCCCTCTGTTCATACTTGCTAATCCACTCTTTCTCCATTTCTGTTCAGGAAATGACAGGCCTCCCATGGATATCAGAAAAGCAAGGCATGTCAAGTTGCAGTAAGACTAAGCACCTCCCCATATATTAAGGTTAGACAAGTTGACCCAGTATGAGGCGTTAGGTCCCAAAAGCCAGTAAAAGAGCCAGAGACAGCCCCTGTTCCCACTGTTAGGAGCCCGACAAGAGGACCAAGCTACACAACTATAACATAAATGCAGAGTGCCCAGATTGGTCCTATACCGGTTCCCTGGTTGTCGATTCAGTCTCTGTGAGCTACTATGAGCCCTAGTTAGTTGATCCTGTGAGTTTTCTTTCTTTTTTTTTTTTTTGAAGGTTTGTAATTATATTTATGTACAGAAAACTCAGCAGTACATTTAACCCAGTTTAGTGGCAAGTTCTTTGGCCTTTGCTTTTTCCAGCTTGGCAATTCGAGCCACAGATTTAGGACCCAGGACGTTGCCTCCCCAGTGGCGGCGGATCTCATCATATCTGTCGTTGTAATTGGTCCTAAT